>CAHIKZ030003131.1:655000-660000 GCA_903632075.3 Acanthosepion pharaonis
TATATTGTTTTGTGTGTGTGTGTGTATATATATATATATATATATCATTGCCCTATGGAACCAAGAGGATATTTCCCATTTCACTACACTCTTAAATATTATCTTCTTCTCTTATCCATATATGTTACTTTGTAATATAACCCTCTACCTGAAGTGGTCTAGTACAGGGTGAACCTTGCTATAATATATATATATATATATATATATATATATATATAAATCTTTGCTACTACAAACATTTAAGAACTTAAGGGAACCATTATCCAGGATAGGTTTGGTTTGGTTTGTTTTACAGCATATCAACACCTCAATGGGTTATTTAATGCCGACAAAAATTTTATTGCTGGTAATATTTTTTTTTTCAAAAATGTATTGCTGGTACTATTTTTTTCCTTCAGAAATCTATTTCTGGTAATATTTTTCTTCAAAAATGTATTGCTGATAATAATGTATTGTTGCTAATAATTTTTTATAAAGTATTTCTGATATTAAAACCTATTTTTATACTTTCATAGTGTTTTGACCCCAGTTTGGTGGTTAACTATTTACCTATAGCTGGGACCCTAACATGTTCTACCCCCCCCCCCCGGTCAGGGTGAACCTGGGAACACCAGCAATTAAGAGGTGGTTCCATGTTCTTCAAAACCTTCTGATCAGAGACCTTGCTGTTGTGCGTAGTTTATTATCTTACCCAGGGTGTTGATGTAGTTTATCGTCATACCAAAGACGGATCCAGGATAGGGTGTATACAAAGAGAAACAGTGTGGACCCAGAGTTCAACCCCAAATGTCAACAGTCTGTTTCTTGCTTCAACTCAATCTTCATGCTTGAAAAACTGTGTTTAAGCATAAAACAGACTGTCACCAGTGTCTACACTACTTATAATCTCACATACACACACAGATTTTTATGTATGAGGGATGGGGTAGTATTAGTATAAAAGTAAAAATGTTCTGATGTTTCTACCTGTATTAACTAAGCTAGCTAAGTCTGGTACAAGATCATTTGTGTTGAGCACTATGTCACATATTTAGCTATCAAACAAGCTTGTCAACGGTTTCATGCCCAAGGGTATTTCCTAAGCTTAGCTTTAGCACAAGACTAACACGTGTGAGACGCACAGTGAGGATCAAACTTATAAAACTTGTAACAGGAGTAATGGTTTGATCATTGCTTTGTTTTAGTGTGTTAGTATACATAAATTTAATGTGTGAGTATACATATACACACACATATATATATATATATATATATATATATATATATATATATATATATATATATATATATATGTATATAATTAATTTATCTAGTGAATAAACAATATACACAACATCTGAGATGTTTCCATGAGTGTTTGGGCTTTTGTGTGTGTGTGTGTGTGTGTGTGTGTGTGTGTGTGTGTGTGTGTGTGTGTGTGCTTGTACCCCTCCCCCCCTCTATATTCCATGAGCCTGAGAGTGGTTGCAGTCGCAAGCCAGTGGCTGTTACTTCTTTCTTCCCTATTCTTCCTCAGCTTCTGTGTTTTTCTCTGTCTCTCCCGGATTTGCCCACACTACTCTCCTTTCACCTTCTCACTTGTAAATTTCTCTCTCTCTCTCCCTCCTTTTATTTATTTTTTTCCTTCTACCTTAACTCTGTACCCCTTTACTTCTTTCCGTAGTAGTACTTCTCCTATTGAAAGCCAAACTCTCGCCCCCCACCCACCCCCGTTACTGATATTGGTAATGATGGAGATGCTCACAAAGTAGACATCAGCAAGCAAAATGCTTCTACTTCTGCTAACCATTAATGTGGTAGTAGTACCACATCTAGAAGGAGGTGGATGGTTGCCCTGAGAATGCAAGGTGCGTATGCATGTACAATAGAGACGTGTACATATGTGCATCTCATGCCTGTCTGTCGCTCGCTGGTAGGTAGGATTCTTAACAAGTAACTCTGTCCATCTCTGTAACAATAACTTAAACCTTAGTTCACATGCATACGTTTAGTTTATTTTTTTTTAAACTGAAAATTTTTACTAGAAAGAAAACTGCAGATTTGTTACTGACATTTATTGCTCAATATTATTATTTTTAATGTCGATTTGTTTACATTAATATATAGTCTCTTTATTTTAGTCTTTCCAAAAACTGATTTTAAGTGATTTATTAAAACTTTATCATTCTGTTGCTGCATGCCTCTTGTCTCCAGAATGAACTTTGAAATTGAAGTTTCGTTCTTGCTTCATTACGAGATGTAACAGGCGAATATGTTTTGAACTCAGAAGCAAAGTATTTAAAGAATTACTTATTTTCTTGGCTACCAATTCTACTACACCTCATGTCTTTGGATATATACACGAAACAATCATGGGTAACCAGCAATCGGGCAAAAGATGCCAATGTTTGTCTCCGAATCGGCACCGCTCACATCCACAGGAATTACAAAATCAAAGGTAGGATAAACTTTTAACTACCTGTCAGCTGTTTCCTCTCTCTCTCTCTCTCTCTCTCTCTCTCTCTCCCCTTTCCTCTTCTTTTTCAAATAACCTCTCCTTTTTTTTTTGACTCTCTCTTGCTATTATATCGCTTTTCAGTTTCTCTCTAGCATTTCAAATGTACGTCTACTGTAAAGCCAGAAGACAAACAGAGCCTCGGTTGCTATTCTTTTTCAATCTGTGGTTCATAAACATGTGCAAACAGACATTGAATAACATAACGCTCACTGAACAATGAAACAGTGAACCTTGTATTAAATATATGCATCTTAGTATAGAAGTGTGTATGTTTGAATATGTAAGTGTACTTGCCTGAGTACATAGATTTGAATATATAACTCTCTATTTATCCATAGACACGAACATCTGCATCACTGAATATTATGATAGTGTCGCACAGTATGAATGATTGTATCAGTGTTCCTTTGTGGCAAAATTCATTTTGCCAGGCTAAAAGTGAACAAAATCAAGAATTATAGAAAAATGAGACACCAGTGAAATATTAGATTGTTTGTATATTTTGTTTCAGTTTCTTAGCTATATTTTAAAATATATCTTAGTGTCTTCCTCTTTATCTTTAGCATGTATTTTTTTTTAGCTCTGGTGAAAAAAAATTGAAAGAAAACAAGAAGGAAGAAAGTGAAAGTGAAAGTAGAAACAGATGTCAAAAACTTTATTCTGTTTTTGTTATTATATAAAATTAAGGGCATTTAGTTTTGACTAACTTCATTCAAAAAAGTCACTTCTGAGTGTATTATAGCAGCTGTCATATCAGTGTACACTTTATTTTTTTCAAAAGTCAATATTAGTGTTTTTTTAATTGATTCTGACTTTGGTGGACGACAACAGGCAATATTTTCCGTATATAACAAAGGTAAAAAAATTAATTAAAATTTGAAAAAATGAATTATGTAGAAAAAGTACTGTAATTAAACATGTTAAAAAGTGACTTGTGAAGTAGCATGCTGGAGATTTCTTTCTAAATAATGCTCCACGGTGGGGTAGACCTGTTGCGATTGATAGTGTTCAAATTAAGAGATTACTTGAAAGTAATCAATGTGTAACATTGGGGATCATTAATATAATGAAAATCATTTTATATGTATAAAATAGGTATCTTTAAAAATTGCTCTGATCTTTTTATTGGTTTTTATTATTGTCAATAATATAATATATATTTAGTTTTAATTCAGAAAGATGAAATTTTGAATATATTGTGTTAGTTTTTACTTATCAATACAGAATCATGAGCCTGGTTTCATCAGATGTTCTTGTTTGTAAAAATCTAATTTCTTATATGCATGTGCAGAATTGCTTTTATTTATTCTGATCTATCTGCTGATTACAAGTTTGATGCGTACTTTTAAGTGCGTCTCTACCTACAAGTATATATCTTTGTATATCTAATCATATGTACATCAATGTACAATACACACATGCATATATCTATATCTATATCTATATCTATCTATCTATCTATCTATCTATCTATCTATCTATCTATCTATATATATATATATATATATGTAATTATTATCTGTTTATTTGTTGAAAAAATATTCTCCAAAGTTTATATCAGTAATACAAGACAAAGTTGTCAAAATCAAAATTCAATGATTTAAATATTATATGTATTAAATAACATATTTATGAAAATTTGCATGTAAATTACCAATATGTAAACAGAACCATGTTTCTATATATGACAGTTATTCATAATTTTTGACCAAGTATTAATATATAGTGTGTGTAATATATATATATATATATATATATATATATATATATATATGTATATATCACTTTTGAGTAATTGTTTGCAAATTTTATTACTTGATAGTGAGTTTAGTCCTTATTTGTTACCTTGTACGTGTGTTTTGTGCCAGACTAAGTTAGCTTAAAAATACCTTTTTGTGTGTGTATGTATCTATGTGTATGTGTGTATGTGTGTGTGTGTGTGTGTGTGTGTATATGTGTGTTTGTGTGTGTGTATTATGTTGATAAAGTAATACGTGTATTTGTTTACAACTATACATTTCGATATATGTACATTTGTGTATGTGGTTACACACATGCATATATATATGTTGAGTTTTTATTAGGTGATGTTTGTGTGTATTTATGTGTGTATGTGCATGCCAAGCAAAATAAACATCTTTATTGATCTTCTTTCTTTCACCAATGCTTAAGTTATTTCTAGCCTGACTTATTTAGCTTTCTTCAGAGAGAATACCAAAATATAGACACTGAACATATCGTTTTAGCTGATTAGTACAATACTAAAACACCATTTCTTTGCAGTTTAAATATTTCTGTTCTGATGATATATTGTCTTAGTAGACCTCACAGTTTTATTACTATCTAGGTTTTAAAACAAAACAATTTCAAATGTAGTCATCATGTGCACAACAAACTGACACTGTAGTACAATACAGCTTTTTTATTACTGAACAGCAAGTTACAATTTTGATTCTATTCCTTAGAGAAGGAATCTGTTATAAAGAATAAAATCTTACGTATT
>CAHIKZ030003131.1:665000-682500 GCA_903632075.3 Acanthosepion pharaonis
TTATTTTCCTTATAATGATATGTCTATTGCCTCAAGTCTCTTATTCATCCATAAGGAAATTGTTCAGTTACCTTATAGGAAAATTGATATTACCTAGCAGTTCAGCACTCTTTTCTTTGTTTTAAGAAAATTTTTCCTGTTTCCTAGTTTTTAAAAAGAAATTTTTTAATGAATGTTCAAGCTAACTCGGACATTCATTAGTCTATCATGCCGAACATCACGGTCTTGCATGAAGTTTTGTAGTTCATTAGGGTGGCATTCTGTCTCATAACATGGTTGCTCAATGTAGGTGGTTGCTGGGTGACCAGACTGTCTTGCAACATGGCTAGGTATCCAGGGCAGTAGATCACTCACAAGTTCTTATTTTGCTTGCCAGCAGTGTCCTGCTGTCGGAGTTAACTCCTCCTTCAGTTCGTAACCCTTTCACCAGGGGTCTCTCTTTCCTGGCTATAAATAGCCAATGACCCTTCGCCGATCTCTTTTTTCCTTTTCAGGCCTGTGCACCAACACCTCGAGGTAAATTTCTCTTATTCCTAGAGGATTTCAACTATCAACCTAAAATGTAGTCGCTAACAAGGAATAGCGTGGAAACACGCTAAGCACAATATACACACACGCACGCACACACAGAATATTCACACACGCACCCACATACAGAATATTCACACACACTTTGTCCTTTGTACTGTTTCCATGTATTGTAACTTGTTAATAATATATATTTGTATATACATATATTATCGGTCTTGTTTTGTTTGCTTTCTTTACCTTCTTCTTTGGACTTAATCAAAGTCCAACCTTTTTATGTAGTTGGGCTCGGCGGGCAGGAGTATCTGAACCTTGCGTTTCTTCTACGTCTGACTTCTATCAACAACAAGTGGCAACCGCCATTCCCACAACAAACCGTAACCGCCGCAGCCCCTCTCCACACTGCGTTCATGTAAAATTTTAGAATTATCAGGGATTGATCCATAGAGCTGTGATTTAGTTGGATTTGTTCTCCAAGAGATGTTAAATACAGCTCTCAACATTTGAATGTAGATTCCATAAAACTTCTCAGTATTTGGTTTACTTTTTGGAAGGTATCATTCTCTATTCCATTTTACCTTTGGATTTCGGTGTCACATTTTCTGTCATTTGTTAAAAACTTCCGAGATATTTAAACTTCTGTATTTGTTTGATTTTAACACCTCAAATTTGGGTTTTTTTGGTTAAAAACTTCTTTTATGTGCCATGACCCTTCAGGAAATAGATGATCATGGCTCTCCCTTCCCTCTATCCCTTGTAGTTTTCAATATGTTTTGTCCCTTTTCTATTTCCCCCAACCCCTATTCTGGCATTCACTTGCTTAAGCCCACTAGGTATGTCACATGGTGCTTTCTCTTGTCTCGCTTTTCCTCTATTCGCCTTGTAAGTATCAGATTCTCCAAGCCCTCCTTTCTCAATACATGTCCAAGAAATTTTAGCTACCTCTTCCTGATGTTAAGTATAAGCTTCCTACTTGTTTGCATCCTCTCCAAAACCTCATCATCACTCATACACTCAGTCCATGATATCCTTAGCATTTTTCTGTAGAACCATACCTCCATTGCCTCAAGTCTCTTCTTCATCTTTGAGGGGACCATCCAAAATTCACTGCCATAAGGCAGAACAATACTGATTCGAGCTCTGAAGAAAGGAAGATTAAGCAGTTACTACACTCTGATCCTATGTAGAAAAGCATAATAGTTAGCTATATAAACAATCAAAATAGTAGTATAGATTAGAAGTGCCAGAGGTTAAGCAGATATTACACAGTGATCCTTGGTACAAACAAATAGAATAATGCCATAAATTGATACAATAATGAGCTGAAAGCTTAAATAAGCTTAAAAAATGTTTTTAACTCAGTATTGTACATTTTATAGCTTGTGTTGTTGATCTTCAGAAGTTTTATTGGCATAAAAAACTGATAAAATCTGATGATAAGGTTTTAGGGATGAAAGCTCACACCTTAGAAGAATCTCTCCCTGATTGAACATATCTCCAGTGATGCTAAGCCAACTGCGGGTTGGTGAGAGACGGATTCATACCTTTTGCTAGGGTATTTGCATATAAGTGAATGTAACAAACTCGACTGGAATTCAAACATGGTTCCCAGATTCCTCAATCTGGTGATAAGGTTTTAGGGATGAAAGCTCACTCCTTGGAGGAAAAAAAAACCCTCCCTAATTGACCATGACTTCAGGGATGCTTCACCAACTGCATGGTTGAATTTTTTGAATTCAGAGTTTTTTCATCCTCTATAATGTTTGCCACACAAGGCTATAGGATCCAGTCTATTCTGCTATTTACCCACAGCTGGTGGGGGAGAAGAGATCTATTTATACCTTACCCAAGGGTATTAGCACATAAGGTGAGGCTGTTTAACTCATAGTTAAGTGAATGTAATGAACTCAAGTGGAATTTGAATCTCCAATTCCTCAATATCAGCCGCTATCCATTACTCCATTGTGCCTCTATAAAATATGAGGGGACAAATTTTAAATTCAACCTGAAAGTATTTTTTTTTAAATTGATGTTTTGATAAGTGTTATAAAAAAAAAGGTTTTAAAAAATCCATTTTTTAAATAATTATTGTATTTTTTTCAGTAAATTTATTCTTGTGAAAAGCTTGAAGTTGTTTATTCTTCAATTTTACAACAAAGGGAGCTGATTAGTGTTGATATACCTTAGATACTGTTTTTTAGACACTTTTTTCCTCTTCCTACTATGAACCTGTGAACAACAGGTGGGCTTATCAACTTAATGTATTTACAAAAGCCTATTTCTGTGCACTAAAATTTGTATAACCTCAGTTTTTTTTTTAATTCACCACTATTCTATTTAACACTTAATCCTGTGTATGTCTTTATTTTCTAAGTGCATTCACTTCAAACCTGATTTTATTGTTATTTTTACATGTATTAGCTTTGCCTCACAAAAGAAGGGTGAATATGGGGACTCCATGTCTTACACATGATTTTCAAGACCTGCACAATTCCGACAGCTACTAAGTGCAGGAACAGAACTGGTGACTGGAAGGGACACCAATTTACAGCCTTGCCTCTTGCTCATTGCTCTCAGTGTCACATGAAAACGTTTTTAGCTCCAAGAAGGCCTGACAGCTGTCTTTGTTATCTTTTAGTGGTAATAAGTACTGCAGGAAACAAGAGTCCTTTTAGTTAATCACTAGATCTCTTCCATGGCGCACTGGTTATATAATAAAATTTTTTCAGGATAAGTCATAAATGTGTTGTTTCTTTTTATCCCTACTCCCAGTTATGTGTTAATTAGTAAAATTTGTATTTGGGAAAATGATTGTTATTAACAAAAAAATAGTTAATGCAATATTCATTTGAAAATAAAGAATTATTTTTATAGTTTAATCCAAAATATATCTCAACTTTAAATAACCTATGAAGGGTTGATAAGCCGTAAAAAACAAAATCAATCTGTCAATTCAATTATAAAATAGCATCTCCTCCCACTGCATGAAAAAACATTCTTTCGAGGCACATGCTTGCATATATCTATCATTTCTAATGTGTGTGTGCATCTGTGTGTGTATATATATATATATTTCTGTGTGTGTGTGTGTGTGTGTGTGTGTGTGTACATATGGAGGCATGGTAGAGTAATGAACAGCAGCTCAGATTGAGGAATTGGAGAGATGAGTTCAAATTGCAGTTGAATTCATTACATTCACTTACATGCTAATATGTTTGGGAAAGGTATGAATCAATTTCTTCTCCCCCAGCTATGGGTAAATAGCAAGATAGAGTATGCCATCACCACTATAAATAATGAAATGATATGTGGAGGTAGTCTGGTCATTGATTCTAAGAACTGAGCTGCTTGACCCTTATATATTGAAAACAACAGGAGTATATATATATATATATATATATATATATATATATATATATATATATATATATATATAGATAGATAGATAGATAGATTTATTCTCAGGAGGTAATTTTGGATTTTCTATTTTGTAATATATATATATCCAAATGAAATGGGAACGAATTAAATATATATTCAAACGTCCATACATTAATTTAAAAATTGGGCTCGATACAATAGTAGAGCGATAAGTCTTACTACTGCCTGATGAGATGCTTTGGTGGTCATCGAAATATTAGTGCATTGATGTAGTAGGTACAAATGTTCAAATGTAATATCTTATAATAAAGTATATATATATATATATATATATATATATATATATATATATATATAAGGTGTATTTTGGCAGCAAGAATTCTCTCAAACATGTTTTTTAAATAATATGGACAAGTTCGTTCTGTGTATCAATCTTTTTTTTTTTAAATCTTTCAACTTTCTGAATAAGTTGTTTTGTGTTATCAGTAAATTTGCCAAAATATTAACTTTTATTTTATATTATTTTTTCCCCCCATGTCCATTTGCATTTGTTTTCAAAGATTGTTCTGTGAGTAACTACACACCTGGTTTATAATTCTGGAGTTTTCACATTCTCACATCCGACATTGAAGTTAAAACAAAATTTAAAGGCACTATTCAACTTTACTTGCCTGTCCATGCACTCTGTGGAAGAGTAGTCCAAAGCACAGCAGACCTAATGATGTTTTCACCTAGGGGAATACAAGTTTGAATCCTGCTGGAGGGTGTATATTTTTCTCTAATAAGATTTCTTAAATATTCCGTCTGATAGATGAAAATAAATAAATATACTGTTCAATAAATAGTGTGTCTACTCAAATACAAGTATCCATTAAAATAATGTTTTTAAGTATATAATAATATATATATATATATATATATATATATATATATATATATATATATATAATGCCTTCTGCTTATTTTCACAACACATGCAGGGTGTATACCCATTTGATAAAGGAAATTTTCACCTATGAAGCACTGTTTTTCCATGTAGTCATCACCATTAACTCTACAGTTTTGCTGAGTGATGAACAAGAGCTTGCATATGATGCTCATAAACATGACTTGGTACACATAGTTGTAGACACTGCTGAAGCATAATTTCTGTGTAACTGTGCTCATCATCAATGTTTGGTCTCCATAAATATTCTGCAAGTGCTGAATGTTAATAATTGCAATATTTTCCACATGGAAGAATTCAGTGACACATTTCTACTTTGTGCAAAATTTAATCTCAGATTTTCTGCTCAGCCAGTATTTGCAAAGAGGTAAAAAGAAAAGTTTGACGTTATTGGTAGCAAGGTTAAACCCTTGATTGATAAAATAAGAGGCACTACTTTTAGAGCAATCCTTATACATATAAGCTCACTTACATATAAATATATATTTATAATAATAATGATGATAATAATAATAGTAACAAATCAAATGCAGTTGTAGGTTGACTACAATTAAGATGATGGGGTCATTGAGAACTGAATGACTGCATAATATGTGCTACACCAGGGCTGCATATGGTTCTGAATTCAGAATTGTCCTTCTCCTAGACTGTTTGCCAACCATTAGAAGAAAGCTCAGTGTGCCCTGCTATTTAACCCATAGCTTGTGGGAGACTAGATGGATTCATACCTTTTACAAAGGTATTTACACAAAAGTGAATGTAATGAGCTCTGCTGGAATTTCAGCACTGGTCACTAATTTCTTGTCTCAAAATGCTAAATATTACATCACCTGTAATCCAAATGCTAAATATTACATCACCTGCATATATATATATATATATATATATATATATATATATATATATATATATATATCATGTTAGTGTGAAGTCACAAGTCATTGTGACCAAACATTCAAGCCTTGTTCAGACTTTTGATTATGCTAGATAACATGCTCTCTCTCAGAAACTGTGACTAATGTCCATTCAGCATAGTTGACTGGCTTCTTCTGCCTGTGTGGCATGGTGCAGAGACCTGTTGCCAGACACAAGGTCTTTCCTCTTGAATCAGGACAGTACTACCTCATCAAGTCACTTGATGTAGGCCTCCATGTTGAGTCTGAGGTCCCGTGTGAAGCTGAATGGAGGCATAACGTTGCCATCACTAGCGATCACTCCAAACACCTTTGCAATCACCATTAGACTCATCCAACTATTTCCAAATCCTCTGTACTGTCCTCGGATTGACACCCAAACACTCTGAAATGTTTCTATTGGTGCTTCTGGCATCATTATGCTGTACATTATGCCTTTTCTAAATTTCTGGTGTTTTTTCTCACAGATGGTGTCCAACTGACCCTACTATACTGTGCAGTCAACAAAATCAAAAACAAACTACACACATGCATGAAATTAAAAATATAAGATGGTGACATTGCCCCTTATATATATATATATATATATATATATATATATATATTAATTGTATTCAAAAATTTTCAGCATTATTTTTAAATCCCAAAAATGGTTTTCTGGTATGTGAAAGAAGAATCAGTTTTCTTTTTGTTTTTCTCTTGCAATGAATTCTTCAACAAGTCACTTTAAGGCCATACCAAAGTTATCTGCCCTCTCATATTTTGCAAAATGGAATCTGAATAAAAGTTAAAAACTATGTTTTTTAATTAAGAAACAAGCTGGAGATTTTTTGCACACACCTAAGATATTCGTTTAAGTTTCACATTATGATAGGAAAAGCAACATCTGGTTCTGATAGAATCGTCAAATCTAGTTTTGCAGTCGGAAATGCTTCTTTAAAATGCTTTTCTCAGGTTGGTTGCTATGTGCAAAATATTACAGTGTGAAAATTACTGACCTGATTTTTCATCTTTTATATTTTACCAGTTCCTGAATAAGTTTGCTGTTATTTTAGAATTTAGAATTTATATTGCAATTAAATTTTCAAAAGATTTGATTACTTTTAAATCATCCTGGCAATTGCAGATAAGATGAAATCTTTGTAATATTAAAAATTTGAATGATCGATTGATTCAAAAAAGCTTTTGAAATTTTTTAGGTATTTTATGCACACTGAAGAACCGAGACATGGCTCCTCCTAATGAAGTATTGTTCTTCCATGTGCTTACCTGATTAGGCATGAATGCTACCAGATCTCTAAAGATTTCCTCTAAGATCTGTTACCAGCATATTAATAGCAGATCCTTTACTCACTTCATTTTATATATTTTTATATAAAAGTTCACCCAATACAAGGCTTGTTATGTTTTCTTTCATATTTTATCAGTCCAGCAGTAGTCATTTACCTTGTATACTGAGAGTTACTCTACCCTTACAGCCTGGGTATTTATATAGTCTATACCTTAGCTATGCTAATTAGGCTGACATTTACATATCCCTACAAGGCTCAAGAGCCACTGATAGTAGAGGGTTACTAAATGAGGTGTGTGATATGAGCGTAAGAGAAGGTAGAAGGAAAAGAAATTTATGAGGACAGGAAGGATAGTGATTGACACTTGACATGGAGAGTAGTGTTTAGGGAAGCATCCACATGGGAGTTTGTTCTACAAGATAGCAGTTCTTAAGTAAAAGCTGTCTCAGTGAAACTTCCTCCTCACAAATAGAATATGGAGAAAATGTGAACATTTCAACTGCGTGGACATAGTGTTGTGAGTAATATCTGTAAGGGCACTGGTGGAACTAAAATAGTGGAGCACATTTGAACCTTTTCAATGAAAATAGTGATAAAATAGCAATAGTCTTATAATATTGTGTCTGTGGGGAAAGAGGATGTAGGGTGGAAATTAAGAAATCTCTTACAAAGCCACATAAATGATTTTGAATTCAATCAAAGCTGGAAAGTGAAGATTTGACAGCTCCAGCCTAGATATATCAGTATGATTCCATTTCTGGTCAAAGCTGACTCTTGTAAAGATAAAGCATGGCAGAAGGAATCTGATACTTTCTGGAGCAGTAAAAGGACCATTTTTCTGCATCATTTTTTTTTTTTTTTAAGCGTTTCACCCCAAGCAAGGCGGGAAGCCACTCGGACACAAGGGGTTACAGAAAATTTGGAGCAAGATAAAATAGGAGTGATAGAAGAAAGGATGAAGAGAAGGGTAGTGGATAGGTCAAGGCAACTGGAGATGTCAACTGACATTACATTTGAATAGCTGGAGATTATAGCTTTCAGGGAAACTGGAATAGGGAAGGGAGTTCCACAAGCGAGAGGTGCGAGACATGAAGCTATTGGAGTAGAAGAGATGGCTACATTTAGGAGTTTCGACAGTGAAAGGATGAGAGCGGGATGCCAGCCTCATAGAGCGCTTGAACTCATGAAGTCTGGGAACCAGCGATTGCAGCTCCTTGGAGCAATTGCCATGAAAGTATCTGTAAAACAGACAGAGAGAGGCGACAGTGTGTCTGTGAGAAAGTGACTGTAGACGAGATGCCAGAACAGGGCCAATTATATTGCACATCCGCCTCTGGATCTTTAGCAATGAAACATATCTGTGAGTTCCATTTGAGGTGTGGAGTGAAATTGAGTATCAATAGAGGTTCAAATCACAGGACCTCATTGATAATGCAACTGTTGAAAATGACTGAAGGAAAGTCAGTATCTGATTGGTGATGCTGATGAAATCTTATTAGATTGATTTGATAAGTAACTATCCAGTACCTTATGAGGTCTACTTCAACTCTATATCTGTCTATATTTCTGAGATGAGGTATTGTAATTATTTATATTATTTACATTGTTTGAACAGTTGTCCTCATCTTTGTTGCCATATTCATAATGCTTTGATTGCTGTACACTTTGGCCTTCTTCAGGTGACTGGAATTTTCTAATTGTCTTCATGTTTTTAGCATATTGGGTCCATATCGATCCTTCAATATCTGTCTATATTTTTGAGATGTGATATTGTAATTATTTACATTACTTAATTGTTCGGATAGTTGTCCTCATCTTTGTCTCCAAATTCACAACGCTTCGACCATTGTACACTCTGACCACAAATTGTGTTTCATTGTTTTTTTTTAATATGGCTTGTAGATGTTGGCCAAAGCTGCTAAAGTCAGAGTATGCTCACCAGGGTATGAAGTCAGAGAAAGATTCACTTGAACACACTGAAGATAACAACAGCCAGTGTTTGCAGGGAGAATGTACCTTTATTTTTCCAAAAGCAGTTCTGGTGGAGTGGTGGTTCATATAACACTATGGCTGAATAGTCTGATGACACTTTCTGTACAGACGAAGAACATACCATTCTTCTCACAAGTCTCCTGTTATATCTCTATCTAAATAATGGAACATTTGATCTTTCTACCATCTGCATATGTGTAGATAGACAACAGTATTATCTACTCAACTGTACTTAAATTAAGTAGGTGACCTAATGACAATAGTGTCATTTATCTAATTTTACCTCAATTGAGTAAGTGACCTAATTACTTCAGGCAATAAGTCTCATTCCAAACAGTCCTACAGTATTACACATGGCCTTGTGGTGTCATGATAGAAAATGACACCTCTTTGCAAGGGATGGACATATATTCTTGATTTTCTGATGAAGTTTATCAAGTTGGTTGCAGTATTTTTTTTTTTTAAATTATATTCTTGTTTTCTTTGAGAATCTCATATTAAATAGCCCCCTTTACATTCCACCATATTGAGAGCCTAATCTTCTTTGGTTGTAATCCTTCTTTAAGCGTTGAGGATACTGGTTAACCAGACAGGAAATAATAAGTGTCTTTTTCTCACAATATTCTCATAAGTTATCTATTTCCCATTTTCATTTTCATTTGATTAAAAAATGATACATCAGCAAAGGGCAAATGGCGGCATGATCTAGATGTTTATTTTTATTTTTAACAATCCATAAGGCACCAATTTTGTATACTTCTTAATAAATCCGAGTTCCTTGATATGATAAGAAACAGTTTTTGATATGGCTAGATGTCATTGTAAGTTCGATGCTAACAGTTTCTTCTCCCGCACTTCTCACTTGTGGAACTCTCTTCTAGCTTCTTACATCTGAATCAACTTTGATCTTCAAAAATTTAAATGCAATTTCACTTTTTATCTTTTCTTTTCTTAATTTTTGTTCTTTTATTGTTCTCTGTCTGTCCTTAATAGTATTTGTTATTCTCATATTCTAACACTCAGTAACTCCTTCCATCTTAGTGGCTTTAGTGCCTTGCTTGGGGTAAAAAGATTAAAAAAACATCAAACTCCTTAGCTGTACTTAAATATATCAAAATATTGCATATTATTTCATCATCCACTTCTGAGTGCTGGGACAGAGCATGGTTCATTTTTAAGATTGCCATGTTTGAATTTCCTGAACCAGTTTTTGCAGGTTCTTTTCAAAATGTCTTAACTCATCATTGTATATTGTATGACAATATGGTTAGCTAAAATAGAAAATTACAGATATGAAATATCTAGAGAAAGTATGTAGAAAGGAATATGTGAAACCAGTTGGACATTTGAATTTTTTTTTTGTCTGTTACCAACATTTCATTCTTTAAGAGTGTCATCGGAACAACAGAATAAATTAAGGAGAAATCATTACTATAGCAACCTTGCTACTTATAAGCACTATGGTTAATTTTAAATTTTAAAAAAAATTAAAAGTTAATAAAATTAAAAATAAATATTTGTGAATAAAATAAATAAGAATGGTATGTAAGCAAATATTAAAATAAATATAGCAAAATAAATTATTAGTAATTACTAATAGTTAGTACTTACAGAAAATAATATTGAAATAAAATATTAGTATTTACTAATAGTACTTATAGAAAATAATATTGAAATGAAATATTGGTACATACTAAATAATTTTATCATAAATTATAATTTGAATGATATGTATTCACAATTTTCTTTAGGCATATGAGATTTGTTTTTCTGTCTGTAACTTTCTTTCATTTTCATATGAAGGGTGACCCTTCTTGGAAGTGGAACATTTATTAAGACTCTTGAATGCACACGGTGGTAGATGTAATTCACTTTTTTTTTAAAAAGTAGTATATATATATATATATATATATATATATATATATATATATATATATATATATATATGTATGTATATATATATATATATGTATGTATGTATATATATATATATATATATATATATATATATATATATATATGTATATATATATATATGTATGTATATATATATATGTATATATATATATATATATATATATGTATATATATATATATATATATATATATATATATATATATATATGTGTGTATATAATTAATTAAATAATGACTATTATTTATTATATATATATATATATATATATATATATATATATATATATATATATATATATATATAAGATTTAAGAAACAGCAGATATTTTTATATATAATGCCAATATTAAAAATATTAATATTAAAATAGAGCATTAATGATATTATATGAAAAGTCTACTTAACTTTTAAATATCAATTTTATCCTGACATTGATGTTTCTTGGTAAAATTTACAGACTTCAGGGGTTGTGGTTTTTAAATGGTATTTCCAATTTTTTTTTTAAAAAATTGGAAATACTGTTTAAAAACAAGATAAGAACAATTAGGAAATATTTATCAATCTAACATGTTTCACAGAGCCTGGGATAAGGAACCATGTTAGATTGATAAACATTTCCTATCCGATCCATAACTGAGCATTATTTGATCCTAACTCATATATATATATATATATATATATATATATATATATAACACAGTGTGCGATGGATAAATTGTCATCTAAATTATGCAAAAATTAAAATAACACTGATATATCATTTTAACTGATATATATTAAAAAATTACACAAAAATATCTTGAAATACTAAAGAGTAAATTTATTCAATAAAATCACCATTGGTTTCAATCATGGCCTCCAGATGACTTTGGAATCTCCTGCAACTCTTCTGGATGGTCACCTTGTTTAAGTTGGTGAATGGTGCCATAATCCTTGCTTTCAGTTCATCTTTGGGGCTGTAAAGAGTTTTGTTGGCCTCTCATACAACTGCACCTGACACATAATAATCAAGGGGGTTGTGGACTGGGGAGTTAGGTAAGGGGTGATGTGATTGTAAAAATTGTCTGACAGCCATAACTGGGTTCTCCTGCTTGTGTGGCATTGTGCAGAGTTCTGTTGCCAGACATAGGGGAGTTTCATCAGCCATCCTCTTGACCCAGGGCAGCACTAACTCCTCAAGGCACTTGATGTAGGCCTCTGTGTTGAGTCTGAGGTCCTGTGTAAGGTTGAATGCAGGGATAATGTAGCCATTGCTAGTGGTAACTCCAAGCACCTTTGTAATCACCATTAGACCATCCAACTTTCTGAATCTTTTGCACTGTTCTCAGATTGGCACCCAAACACTCAAATGCTGATCAGTATTGCATACCAGTTCTGGTGGAGTGAATTGTGTCATGGTGCTGTTTTTTTTTGCAGACAGTACCCAACTGATACTGTGCAGTTGGCAAAATCAAAAACAATGTGCATGCACAAAATTAAAAATATAAAATGTCAACAATTTACCCATCACACCCTGTATTTATATATATATATATATAAATGGAATAAGAAATTGACTATTTTGGCATCTATACTGCCTGAAGATTGTAAGACAGCTGCATAACTATCTAGGTGTCCACATGAAACATTAAGTTGTAGAAAGGATGTATTATCTGAGTACTGTTTTATATATAAATATATATATATATATATATATATAAACTCATAGGTCCAGTAATGGTAATTGTTTATAGTTACACTCAGTCTCTAGTGACTAATATCAATAATTACATCATGAAAGACAGAGAAATAATGGAATCAAGATACCATCCAATCAAGCCCTGTAAAATTCATGCACACTTTAAATATACACCATTTATCCTAATGTTAAATTCATCCTTTTCCGCTCTTCCTCCAGACAGCATGGTTATAGAAAATAATGAATATAAAAACAATTAAACATACTGGCATACAAAAAACGTGAAAAGACCATGGAGCAATATGCTACACATGTTATTATACTGATGGTATTTATCAATCCACCCACGGGGATCGAATGTGGCACAAGGCCTTTTTAATGTGGGTATCTCTGAGCCCGTAGGCCCAGCCAAAAATAAATAACCATCCAAATCGGCCGAGGCGGCCAGTTCCATCAACCTCCCCAACGAAACCCTACCCATCGGCGGAAACAGGAGGGTTCCTCTCTGCAAGCAGAGAGTTCTGAGATTGACACCCGACCCGGCAGCTCACAAAGCGCAGATACTACACTTTGATCCTTGGTATTGTTTTTTATTCTGTTAGTGGCTTGTATCCAATGTGGTCCAATGTGGTTGCAACTTATTGATATTAGCCACTACAGATTAAGTGTAACTATGGACAATTACCATTATTGGACCAAGGTTTCATCCTTTTTATCTGTAACATAGGGTGATGAGTTGGCAGTTCCAGATTTTGACTATTGTTTCCAATATCCATTAAAGGGAGGTTCATAATACTGATATATGAGTGTATATATAAACAGTGTGGACTCAACACTGCATAGTGAAAGTCTATATCTATAAACACTCTATCTTCAGCATTGAGCACTGTTCTCCTTTAATTATAACAAATATTAAACAATACAATATCTTCGCATATATATATATATATATATATATATATATATATATATATATATATGATTAAAAAATATAATTTCAAGGTATACTATATTTATGGGATAAAGTGCTAAATATTAGGGATAGTGTGTATATAAATATAAAAATGGACATTGCGGTCAACACCCAGCAGTGACAATCTGTTTACAGACTGTTGACCTCAATTTTTGCTATATATTATTCACTTTTATATATATATATATATTTATAGGAAGACATCTCTCATCAGAACATCTGTCATCACCACCTTTCGTGACAAACCTAATGTGTTTTTTTTTTTAACACTAAGGTAGAAATTGACCTTTGCTAACAGTCCAGAGAAGAAATCAGAGCTCACTAACAAATACGGAAAACGAACAATGAGACATTGAAAGAATGTAAGGAAAATTTATTCTTTTTAAAAATTTATTCCATTTTTTTTGCCTGAAAATGTCATGAGACTGGAAACACGTGTAGCAGAAATATGAAGAATAAAATATAATATATACACTAAACGAAATCCACATTATAACGAAAAATAAAATGTTTGTGGTTTCTCTCTTTTTTTAAAATAAGAATGTATAAACATAAAAATGTCTTAATATATATATATATATATATGTGTGTGTGTGTGTGTGTGTGTGTGTGTGTGTGTGTGTGTGTGTGTGTGTGTGTATAAAATAGGATATAAAATCGCAACAAAGTTTTGAAGAAATATGACAAATGGAGAACTGTTTCATTGAAACTAGATTTGATTATGTGTTTTGCCTTTCAAGGCTTCATCAGATTCAAAAAGGAAATAAAGAAATATATGTGTGTGTATGTTGTTTGTGTGTATGCTTAAATAATAAAACAAAAATGAAATGAAATTCCACTATTCTGGTGTATGTATATATAAACTCGCAGACAGAGTATATCTGTAAAAGACAATATGAATAAAAACAAAAGAAAACTTATCTTAGTCAATGTGTTTCTTCCTCTGACAGAATTTATCAAGGCAAATGCAAGGATTTTATTTTGTAACATGCATATATATACAAGAGCAGAAATGTTATTGGTTTTGCAAAATTTTTTAATTTAAGAAACGCTCATAAATATTTCATCAAGTTATCCAAAATTTCAGGCGAGGTCTGGAGGATGCCAAGTGACACAATTCAATATCTAATTAACCTGATGAATATTTATCTGTTTGGAAAATACTGTGACAGTTAAGGAGATTGAATGATAACATGTTCAAATAGAACAAAATTGATTCAAACAAGTTCAGAACTGACATGATTGGCAGTATAAAATTTCTTCATGTATTGTATTGAAAGAATCTCTGATTCTGGATGGAAAAATTCTGATAATGCTGAATTCATCTCTGCTTGGATTTCCCATGGGACAATAGCATAGTGGAATCATGAATTTGGTAATACCGTTTTTGTTTTTATTATTTCAACCCAAGCAAGGCAGTAAAGCAGCCAAGACACAAGGGGTTACTGAGTGTAAAAGAAGATAAAACAAAAACATTAAAAAGCAAGAACACTAAAAGAAGAGGAATCAAGAAGACAGTGAATTTAAATTTTTGAAGATCATTTTTGATCTGGAAAGCTAGAAGCTAGAAGAGAGTTCCACAATTGAAAAGTGCTAGAAAAGAAACTGTTAGCATAGAACTTATGGCTACATCTACCGTTTTCAAAAACTGTAAAATGATGAGACCTTGTTTCCAATCTCTGATGAGGTACTTTCACTGGTTCCCAAACTACATGAATTTAAGCATGCTACTAGGTTAGCATCTTGGTCTCACCCTTTCATTGTTGAAACGACTAAATGTAGCCATCTCTCCTACTCCAACAGCTTCTTATCTCACACCTCCTGTCAGTGGAACTCCCTTCCTATCACTTGCTTCCCTGATAGCTATAATCTTCAAATATTCAAATGTAATGTCAATCGACATCTTCTGATGCCTTGACCTTTGATCCCTGTCCTTCTCTTTATCCTTTTCCCAAACACTCCTCTTTACTCTTACTCTCACTCTCTGTAAACCCTTGCATGCTAGTGGCATTCCTGCCTTGCTTGGGGTGATTTGCTTAAAAAAAAAAGTACTTAAATTCATAAAGTCTAGGGACCATAGAGGAAAGTGATATTTATTCTGTACAATACAGAAATGTGGCACAAGGCCGAAAAGGGGATTGGGGAAAGGACGGTCTTCTTCTGTCTTAACTATAACTTAGCTAGCCGCAAACACTGGGACCCAATCTTACTTAAACAATATTCCTTACACCAAAACAACACATTCATTCGTACCTTTCTTACTACAACCACCATAATACCTCTTTGTCTCTATGAAAATACTAACTAGTCCCCATATTTACAATTCGTGGTCTGTGGGGGGAAGGGAATAAAACAACAATTCTAAAAGTTAACCCCAATGACCATAGAGGAAAGTACATCAGAACAATTACCATGAAAGTATTTATAGAAAAGGTCTAGGGAAGATACATTATGGTGATGGGCAATGACTGAAGCCAAGATCAAGATCAATAAAATTGCATATTCTTCTTTGGATTATATCAAGAATCTCTAAATATATAGCAAGTGCACTAGACCAGATATGGCAGCAACATTCAATGCAAGAACATTATCTAGCATTATACAGTGAAACAACTTTCCTAGCAGCAGACATAGCAATTGATTCAATATAATCTTTCCACTTCATGTCAACAGAAAACATTAGTCTGAGAAGGCATAATGAGTCATTCTCCTGGAGGTTAGCATCAGCCATGCTGATAGAAGTCAAAAAAGGTTCTCTTGGATGATTAATAGAGTGCAATCATTTTGGAGGCAATAAAATTATCAAGCCATTTCTTGCCCCAGTTAACACCAGATTGTAGGTCATTTTCTAGATCAGCTGCCAATTTGACTTTATTGAATTGATCAAACTTACCATTAAGATAGGAGTAAATAGTTGTATCATCAGTATAGATACTGAGTTGAGAACTGATGTCATCAGGAAGGTCATTGATGAAAATTAAGAACAATGATAGAGCCCTGGGAGACACCTGCATTAGTGCAGAAAGATCTAGAAGAGTGGTCATTCAGGATAACTTTCATTCTGCAATTTGAAAAACTGACTCCATTCAAAAATTTGTCCAGAAATAGCTTTCAACTCATGGCAAAAACAGTTTCTTTCCTTGCACTTCTTGTTTGTGGAACTCTCTTCTGGCTTCTTGCTTTCCAGTCAACTTTGATCTTCAAAAATTAAAATGAAATGTTAATATTTATCTTCTGTCTTCCTAATTCTTGTTCTTTTTTAGTTCTTGCTCCTTAATAATCTTTTCTTCAGTCCCTTTCCCATCACCATAATGTAATTTCTCTGTACCTTGTCTATAAATACTTTCATGGTAATTGTTCTGGTGAACTTTTCTTTATGGTTCCTTTACTTTATGAATTTATGCACAGTACTAGATTAGCAACAAGGTCTCATATATTTACAATAGAATTGGCCAGATAGAACCATAAGTTTCTTTTCTCAAACTTCTCAATTTGGAAATTCTCTTAAAGATTCTTACTTTCCAGTCAATTTTGATCTTCAAAATTTAAATGCAATGTTAATTGTTATCTTCTGTCTTCTTAATTCCTGTTCTTTTAACGTTCTCATTCCTTGGGTGAAATGATTAAAAATAAAAAAATAAAAATATGTTTCCTAAGATAAAAAAAAATTAGCTAAAAGATTAAGTTAAATATTAAAAATTTAGTATGAAGCTCAGGATTTTTATTAGCTAACTTAATCTTTTAGCTAATATTGTTTTCTCTCAATGAAAATAATCTCACAGGAAAAATCCAAAAAAATGAACATTAAAATTCTGTTGACAATGACGTAAAAAATAACAAACCCTGGCCAAGGACACATTTGGAAATGAACAGCAGTGA
>CAHIKZ030003131.1:687500-735000 GCA_903632075.3 Acanthosepion pharaonis
ATGATTAATTTTTTTCCCCATGAGCCTAGAAATTGTTCAGATATAAAATTAGTAAATGAAGTAGGTTTTTGATAGTCATGATAACTTTTCTTATGCATATCAACTTCAAATACACTTAACATTAAAATGTATACAAATATTTTAATTTTTCACTGTCATTAAAATTTTTTATATTATTATACATGTCATCATTAGAGAGAATGAAAGTTTTGACGTATTTGTTTAAGTCCTACTCATTATATATGCAATCATTAGACAGAATGAAAGTGTTGACGTATTTGTTTAATAAATCCTACTCATTATATATGGAATCATTAGAGAGAATGAAAGTGTTGATGTATTTGTTTAATAAATCCTACTCGTTATATATGTAATCATTAGAGAGAATGAAAGTGTTTGCGTCTTTGTTTAATAAATCCTACTCATTATATATGGAATCATTAGAGAAAATGAAAGTGTTGAGGTATTTGTTTAATAAATCCTACCCATTATATTTAATCATTAGAGAATGAAAGTTTGGATGTACTTGTTTAATAAAAACTACTTGTTATAATTAGATAATAATACATAATTATTCAGAATGGACTATGACAAATTTTCTGCTCTGGAAAAATATATTCCTTTTTTACCCTTTAGACACAATAAAAAAGTTAATATCTTGCATAAATTCTCAAGCAGAATACAGGTAAATAATAAACAATCATTTTTTAAAGCCTTCATTTTTACTTTTCTTATATTTGTTGACACACAATGCATTGTGAAAAACTTTGAGCTGATATATTTGCTGTCATAAGATGTATAATGTATTCAGGTACATGAATAGTTTGATGGATTTCTTTAATAAATCGTATACATGACACAATTCATCAAATTGTCTCAGCAGGAAAGAAACTGATTCACTTTTCTTTTTACCATGACTGCTGTAAAGTTGGGACGCAGAATACAATATCAATTACTTATCCTATAAAATACACGCACACACAAACACACACAAACAGACACACACATACATATATATATGTAGTATGCGATGGATAAATTGTTGTCTAAATTACATAAAAATTAAAATAACACTGACATCTCATTTTAACAGATATATTTCCCAAATCTATGCAAAAATATCTTGAAGTAGATTTATTCAATAAAACACTCTCTAGCTTCAACCACTTCCTCCAGATGACTTTGGAATCTTCTACAAGTTAGTGAATGCTGCCATAATCCTTGCCTTCAGTTTATCTTTGGTATTACAAGGATTTTTCTTGGTCTTTCATTTAGCTCCACACATAATAATCAAGTGGGTTGAAGTCTGTGGAGTTAGGTGGCTAGATGTAAGGGGTGATGTGGGTGCAGAAATTGTCTGAGAGACATGACTGGGTTTTCCTGCTTTGTGTGGCATAGTGTAGAGACCTGTTGCCAGACATAGGGCCTACCAGCAGCCACCCTCTTGACCCAAGACAGCACTACCTTCTCAAGGCACTTGATGTAGACCTCTGTATTGTGTCTGAGGCCCTGTGGGAAACTGAATCCTCTGCATTGTCCTCAGATTGACACTCAAACACTCTGAAATATTTGTATTGGAGCTTTCGGTATGAATGCCAAGCAGTATAGCATGCTGTTTCCAAATTTCTGATGGAGTAACTTGTGTCATGATACTCTTTTTCTCACAGATGGTGCCCAACTGACCCTACTATACTGTGCAGTCAACAAAATCAAAATAAACAACACACATGCACAAAATTAAAAATATAATATTGTGACAATTTACCCATTCCTCCCCTGTGTGTATATATATATATATATGTGTGTGTGTGTGTGTATACAATATCTAGGTACATTGTCTAGAGTTTATACAATCCAGTAGTGTTTGGAGAATTGCTAACTCTGTTCTTCCCTCAAGTGACATACTGTTTCCTTCCATGTCATGCCAGGCATTGTGCACATTTCTAGAAATCACGCTATCAAAAATTACACAACTTCATTTTTCTCTCAAATTTTTTTCTGATGGACCTATTTTGTCTCTTAATTTCCCTAAATATTTGGGTAACATCTGCTATGTAACTGCGTTGTATGATATGTAAATATTTATCTGTTTGCATGCACATTGAATTCTAACATGTTTGGTTCAGTGCTTTCCTAAGCAAATTGTTCGCAGCCTATGTAGGTGTCTTATTTTTTTTTTTATAATTTGTTGTGTAGGCTGAAGTTCAATTGTAAAAATGCGTAGGAAAAGGAACTGAATTGATTCATTCTAAATATCGTCACCTCATTTTTGTGAACTTTTTTTGGATTCATTTTACCTTTTTCTTTTCTTTTTTATATTGGTCTTTCTGACTAATAAAGCTAATATCAAATTCATTTTGTCAATGTCACCTGAGACAAAAGTCTCATCTTTTTTCTTTTATTAAAATCTGGGGGATTCCAAACTACTGCTGCTGCTTGAGTCTTTTGTGCTTGTTAGTTCAACAGCTCCTTTTACTCTTCCACCTTTTCCCTCTACCATGCAGAATTAGGTTGACTGCAAGGAATCATTGTTATACTAAAATCTGCTGTCCTTTCCTTGCGTTTAACTGGAAATGATCATTTGAATATTTAAGTCAGCTTTCAGTTGACATAACCTTTAGCATTCACTTCAATTCTGAACATTTAAGTCAGAAGCCAATAAAAATGGTATTGTAAATAAAACAAAAATGGTCTCTCAACAAAACAAGTACAACAATTTGAATATCTGGGAAGTGTTTCAACAGAGGATGAAACATATGAGCAATATGATAATGGTAATATTAGCCGTTTCTTTTTATTGACTGAAGAGCTAATGCGACTCAAGTTACACAGTTCTTCAGTTCTTTGCTATTGAATTAAGATCAAAGTGTAGTATCTAATCTATAATGGTAATGGTAATAACCGTTCTTATAAAAGAAAACATTCCGCATTCAGTGACTGAGAAGCTGGTGTGACTTCAGTTACACATTTCTTCATTCCTTGGCCATCAAAATAAGATCAAAGTGTAGTATCTGTTCTCCTCATCTCTAATGGTAATGATAAAATTAGCTGTTTCTTTATCTGTATGATGCTGAAATCGGAAGGTACATTGGGATAGCAAAAGATGTGAAAGCAAAGTATTAAAGAAAAAGATTTTATAAATTTCAACTGAAGTAGTACTGGTTGCTCAGTCAATGAATGTTTCCTTATAAGGAAACGAATAATATTACTATTTCCATTATTATCTTAATGAAGCACGTTTCATTATTGGAAAGAGTGATAACACTACTGGACTTGAGAAACCTATTGTCCTGAAAAAATAGTTTTAGGAGAAAGATTTTATAAATTTCAACTGACAGTGGCAATGGCTACTAGGTCAATGAATAGTGAATGTTTCCTTATAAAGAAATGGCTAATATTACCATTATCATTATCATATTCCCCATATGTTTCATCCATAGTATTCTTAGCATTCTTCTGTAGAACCACATCCCTGTTGCTTCAAGTATCATTTCTTTTATCTCTCCAGAAATTGTTCAGCATTCACTGCTATACAAGAGGATTGATATTACATATCAGTGCAGAAATCTCTTTATTTCTAATGAAATTTTCCCATTTCTGAATATGATGTATAGTTTTAGAAGGCATTTTTCTATTTTACTGGGTCTTTGTATTTCGCTGCCATGTTTAATGTCATCTGTTAAATAATTTCCCAGATTACAAACTGTAAATATTTCATTTTGACATCTCCAATTTATACCCTTTGTAGCAACATTTGCCTTTTTATTATTCTGCCCATTCTTTTTTACACTACTGACCTTGCCCATCTTTAGTGCCATATTCACAACATTTCGGCTGTTGTAGGCTCTGACCTTCAGGTAATATTTCTTGGAATTTCAAACCAAGCCCTTTCTTTTGTTTATGGGGGTAGATTATCCATGGACTAAATAAAGGGTTCAGTTTGAAATTGCCATATGCTTTCTGGATATAGATATTATGTCTCACCACAGCTTCCTGTCTTTTGTTACTCCAAGTAACTTTTGACCCTATACTATTCCTCTTTGTCCCTGTTCTTCCATTCATACATACCAAGTAGATTACTCAGTCTTTCCCGTTGCTTCTTTTGCCTTCAATATATTCTTTTGAGTGTTAAATTCTCTAGGCTTTCTTTCTTTAGTATGTATGCCAGAAATTTTAGCTGTCATTTTTCTAAATATAAGTTTCCTTATAGTTTCTATTTTCCTTAAAACTATCTCATTGCTTACTGATTCATGAGTTAGTAGAATGACATCAATTACTTCAATCACTTCTATGGTAATGGTAAATGTATGGGCACATGGCCAAGTGGTTAGAACATCTGGATTCTGACAATGAGACCCGGGTTCAAATCTCACCATAGTCAATTTGTCAGGAAGGAGACTTTCTGATGTTACCGGACTGGAGGGGTCAATCCCAACGTTCGGCACCTTTGGAAAGTGCCTGAAAACCATGCCACAGGTTGACCCGAGCCTTTCTCAATACACTGAGTAGAGCTGGGATAAATAAAATAAATCCTAAAGAGCCAGGAAAAACCTACCTAGGTTTCACCAAAATGGATCTTCAGGGTAATCTTTAGTTTTTATTTATATATATATATATATATATATATATATATATATATATATTGTTATCAGACTGGATTGATGTCAATCCCAGTGTGTGGCACCCTTGGAAAGTGCCTGAAAACCATACCACGGCTTGATCCAAGCCTTGTGAGTGAAATTGGGTAGACAGAACCCTTGGGTGATGTCGATAGCAGTTCTAGCATAAAGTCACAAGTCATCGTGGCTAAGGGCTTGTGGAGCTGGCCTTGTTCCAATTGTTGATCACGCTAGATAACAAGCTCTTTTCCAGAAACTGTAACTAAGGTCTGCTCAGCATAGTTGCAGCATAAACCACAGAGTGTTGAATAAACACAAATGCACATGAGCAAGTGTCTGCAATAGGGATTGGCTAGCTGCCTTAGTAGACAGGTATCCTCGAATACAAGTGGCTAGTTACACAATGGTAAAAGTAATATTAACCATTTCCCTACAAGGAAACATTTGGCATTCATTGACTGAGCAGCCAGTACTGCTTTCAGATGAAATTTATAAAATTTTTCTGTTAAAACAATTTTTCAGGAAAATAGCTTTCTCAAGTTCAGTATCTGTTGTCACTCTTTCCAGTATTGATGGAGGTTTCCTGCCTAAACTTTTATTAGAAATAGTCTGTAATGTTAACATCTTGATTAAGTCATTATTTTCTCTTTGAGTTACATGTGCTATCCATTTTAGTTGTTGCCACTTTTGGTAGTCCTCAAGTGATGTGGTTTCTGTTATTTGGTACAATTCTTTGTTTCTGTAGCACCAGTTCACAATGTTCAAAGAAAGATGATTTTTGTCAAGAGCCTCTGCCTTCACTTGATCAAATCCATTTTTAACCATTGACTGTCTGAATAAAAAATACGAATTTGCCGAGTAATTTTTGACTATATTAAAATTATGAGCTGGTAATACCAATAATGATGAACTTGATCATCATTAAATATGCTGCTAATTATGATATATTGTTTATGGAGACAAAAAATTAAGCAAAATTACTGATAATCATAGTAAGTTAATTAATTTTCAGAAATTTTTTTACTTAATTTTTTAACCTGAATGTTAAAAAGCTGTAAAACAATGTCTTTGAAACAGATCTTCCCATTCAAGAGAAAATACTCTCTATTGATTAACCTGTATTTTTCTGTGAATAAATGAATAAATAAATTGCAAGAAAAGCATTTATATTCACTTCAGAATATAACAAGAATAAAGGGTGAAAGTGAGTCTGAAAGATATTCATTATTCAGTGTACAAATAAGAATCTTTTGTTAATTATTGATTACCCAGAGACATTTTTTTTTTAGTTGTTTTTACCCTTAATGTCTTAAAATTGTCTGAGGGACATGGTTTTTCTAGACAAGAATATGGAAATAATGGTGGAAACATTTCACTTTGTCCACTTTTTTGATATTATCATAATTCTTAGTACCAGTTTTCTCTGATATTTTGCACATCTTTTTTTTATCTCTTCACTACATCTTTTTGTTTATAGATATTATTTATTTTTTGCTATATTTTAGGGGAAAGAGTGATCAATATTAGAGATAATGCATTTATCTGAAGATCATTTGAAATAGGAAACTAGCTGTTAGCATTGATTCCTATATTCACTCTCTCTCTCTCTGTATCAACAAATAAAATTAAATACTCATATATCTGTTCCCACTGAGTTTTGCAGAAATAGGTTACACTCATCATGATTTGATAATAAAACTGAATTATCTATTTACTATTATTATTTGTGAAATACAACCTTTGTTTCATATATATATATATATATATATGTGTATATATGTATATGTGTGTTTGTGTGTGCATGTGTATATTACTCTTGAGTAGTTTGCAACACCCTATTTATCACCTCTCAGTTGCGTCTCTGTCTTTGGACAGAGTGCGCTCAGGGGCGGCTCTGTCAAAAGACAGAGTCAGAACTGAGGAAAATTATACTGGGAGATGCCCAACCCTGGAGAACAACTGCCTAAGGTTGCACCCTCTCGTTGCACTAGAGGGATGGATTGGTGCATGCACCAAGGCCAACACAACTGACAGTTTTGGGGGCTCAGGAATTTTTGTTCCTTGCCCGGGTGTATGTGCACGGGCTCCCCACATTAAACCAACCTTGTGTCACAACCTGACCTTGTGGGTAGTTGAGTAAATACAAATATATATATATATATATATATATATATATATATATATATATATATATATATATAATAATATTAGTGGTAAAATATACACATACATATGCAAAATATAAATATATATATACATAGGTGCATACACATACATGTATATATTTTTAATAAAAAATTCAAGAGGATAGAAGTCAGGACAGAGTAAGGATATAATAAAAAGGCTTAAACACTAATATTCCATGGTCATAATTTATTTCCATTGGAATCATAAATACGATCCAATGGAATAAAACCCCATTACGATTCAATGGAATAAACTGACCATGGAATATTGTTTAAGCCTTTTTTTTATTATATATATATATATATATATATATATATATATATATATATATATGCGTGGACTCTAAGGTCAACACAATGTTTCAACAAGAAAATAAAATAAATAAAAAGCAAAAATAAATATAAAAGATATTAAAGTTAATATTTACTATTTTTAAGTGGAATATTATCTTTGTTTTATATATATATATATATATATATATATATAATATATTTTTATATTATATTTAATACCATTTAGCTACTAATTTCCAGTCAGCTCTCTATACTGAAACACTTGTTTTACCAAAAAATTCCATCGCTACAATGGATAAATTAAAAATGGTTATAACAGAGAGCATTCCGATTTCAAAATTTGTAGCTGATTGGAAAATGGAATTTGTCAACATTCTGGCTTAAGCTGATGCTGCTTATGTTCTGTACTATGCACTTAGAGAAGGCATGAATCTACTTCTCCATGTATTCTGTTCTATTGCCAGAAATACTGAAGAAAAAATCTTACCATTGGTATGTTACACTAGCAGAAAAATACAAGTAAGCAATTAGTTAAACTGCTCTCTTGAAAAAATATTTCAAGCAATATCAAAGCACCAGCAGTGGCTAGTATTGATTGATTTGTTTTTTATGGTTTATCAATCTTTTGTGGGTTATTTAATGCTGAAACATATTTTTGGATTCTAAGAATAATTCTTTTTTCTGAGTGCATATTAACAAAATTTTGAGAATAACAATGATTTTTCTGGATACCAGTTCTACTATTTAAACCATAGCTGGAAAGAATGAGGATTGAAGCATTTGCACATAGGTGCATGTAACAATCCTGACTTGAATTCAAACTCAGCTTAAAATTTTTCATTCTAGGCCACTATCCATTACATCATTTGCATATCCATGCAGCGACCATTAAGAATTAAAATATTGTCAGCTGAAGTGGTTACTTAAAATGATTTCTTTTATTTCAAATCTTCCACAAATTTATTTACACTATTTACATTATTTGGACTGTTGTCCTCATCTTTATTGACATATTCACAATGTTTCAGCCGTTGTGTGCTCAAACCTTCTTCAGGTGATGTATGTTGGAATTTCAAACTGAATCCTTTATTTAGTCCACTGGGGTAGATTGTTCTAGTTCCACGTGTCATACCTTTTCTGGATATCTCCAAGTTTTTTGTTTACCTCTGCTGTGGCCAGGTATTGAGCTCACAACTCTTTGGGTCAAGTCACTGTATTACTTCAATCAATGCTTTCATTCACTGAGCCATCTGTCCATGTCCCCAAGGACACGTGGACCCCAAGTTCAATACCTGGCGACAGCAGAGGTGAACAAAAACTTGGAAGGTTGAGTACCTAAAGAGAAAATAACTGACACTGAGATATCCAGAAAAGGCATGGCATGTGGAACTAGAACAGGGAACTAAATAAAAGGTTCAGTTCAAAATTCCATATTACCTGAAGAAGGCTGGAATGTACAATGGCCAAAATGTTGTGAATATGACAATAAAGATGAGAACAACAGTCCAAATAGTGTAAATAGTTACAATCTCAGAAATATAGACAGATCCTCCACAAAAGATATTGTAACCATTATTTCTTCACAAACATAATTTTCTTTGTTGCTTTTTATTTCATATTTACTATTCAATTGATCAGTTGCTTTTTGGAAACAAGACAGACAAAAAAAAATGAATTTGAGAAAGGAATTTAAATTTAATTACAGTTGCATTTGCGTGCATGTTCTCAAATGTCTCATGATTCTTTACACCTTTAGTTGTTTGTACCTGAAATTCCACATTGCATAAGAGAATTTGTTATTAGCCACATTTCTGTCTTTGCTGTTGGATTGGTTATTCAGGTTACAACTCTCCGAATACTTTCATTGCTGATGTCATCCTTCTAGCACCATTATAAAATATCACAATCTTTTTTAAAAATGAATGACACAGGCATCTTACCAGTTTCTTTGATGAGTTCTGCTTGAACTACAATTCCTACTAGTCAGCCATTTATAGCTGTAATATTGAAGAAAAAGATGGTATCAAGAAAGATTTACAAAATCAACAATTCAGTATGACTGGACTCAGTAACATTAACAAGTTTTAACATCAGATGCATAAAACATATTCATTGCTAATTAGGTATTGTAATGAATGCTTTTATATCTCAGTTTTTATTAAAGAGAGTATATAATATTTAATAACACTGGTACATACAGATTTGGTGCAAATCAACTTAATGGAATGTTGAGTTAAAAAATCAAGTTCATTTTTACTGGTTAAAATCCACATTTATACTGTACAGAACTTGAGTATTTTTTAAACATCCAAGTATGGGATAAGAACAAATGTCTGTAGCATTTGATTTTATAAAAAAGGGCTCAGTACAGAGTAAAGCTTTTATTATTTATTATATGAAATTAAAACAAAAGCATGTTAAAAATCGCTATACAGTAGCTTTCATGTTTCGGCACTCAAAATGTGCTTCCTCAGATGATAGTAAATAATATAAGAATATAAAATAATATTAGATCTTATACTATCATAATGTGGGATATTTAATAACAGAAGTGATGGAAACATGAACAAAGAAAACAAAACTAAATGAAATCGGATAGACTATTACCCAAAAAATATATTTAAAATTTTTTTTTAAATTTAAATTCTCAGCATCTCATTTTCTTCGTGTGCATGTAAACATCACTTTTGTCCAGTGAAATCCTAGAGGATGAAACATGTTATATGAAAATGTTATTAATCTGTCCTATATTTTTTCTTATGAGCTGTAATACAGTGAAACAGTCTGTCTGTGGATGACAATATATATATAAACACACATATATATATATATATATATATATATATATATATAGATAGATAGATAGATAGATACATAGATAGATATGGAATAAGAACAAATGAAGTATAATTCCACTATCTGTAGCATTTAATTTTTAAAAAGAGGGCCAGTACAGAGTAGAGCTTAGCATTATTATATGAGATTAAAACCAAAACATGTTAAAATATTGTATTGACATATATATAAGTGATTTTTAACATGTTTTCATTTAGAGATGTCAATTGACATTACATTTGAATAGTTGGCGATTATAGCTATCCAGGAAATTTAGTAATAGGAAGGGAATTCCACAGATGGGAGGTGTGAGACATGAAGCTATTGGAGCAGAAGAGACGGCTACATTTAACAGTTTCAACAGTGAAAGGGTGTGATTGAGATGCCAGCCTAGTTGCATGTTTAAATTCATGCAGTCTGGGAACCAACAGAAGTAGCTTGTCAGAGCAGTTACTGTGAAAATATTTGTAGAAAAGACAGAGGCCTTTTCTCATTTCTCACTTGTGGCTTCTATGCATTCCAACCAGCTTTAATCTGCAAAAATTTAAATGAATTGACAATCGCTATCTACTGTCCTCCTGATTACTCTTCTTTTGTTCTTACTCCTAAGCAATGTTTCTGTTTCTAACTCTTCCACACCCAGTAACCCCTTGTGTCTCAGTGGCTTTATTGCTGTGCATTGGGTGAACTCAGTTAAAAAAAAAAAAGACTTAATTTGGTATTTCTCTAGATAAAACCAAATTCATATTTAATTCTTTGGAAGATACTGATGAGGAACAGCTGAAAAGTTCTCAGCCCAACCTGCTTCCCTGAATCTGAGTAAATGTACAAACATCAGTAATTTCTGTTTATTCACTTCTTGGTCAGACGGAGACTGTTCAGCAGCCCCTTGTACACAATTTGTTACCACGAAAGAGTCTCAATGAAGAAGATATAAGCATTCGTTTGTTAAGACAAAAAAAATCAATCAAGAGATCAAAGAAAACTTGAAACGCCTGAAGCTCAACTAATAAATAAGAAAACCTACAAAGAACCAAATTCAATTACAGACACAACACAAATTGATTGTATATTTTTATAATGTCACCATTTTCATCATCACAGTCAATAAGTGCCTCTACCCTACATTTAACAATACAGAGTCTGACTCACTATAAGTACAACACACCTTCTAAATACAAAAATATGTCTCACACAAAATATGCTTAAAGCTTTATAAATGTTGATACCCCTGTGAACTATGCAAAACTTCCATCACATAAAATAAATTCTTCTTGTCATATTTCAAGACAACTTAATAGAACGTATATATATATATATATAATTCAAGGAATCTTAATATAGCTTATATATTGAGATAGAGAGAGAGAGAGATAGAGAGAGAGAGAGAGCGAGAGAGCGATGGATAAATTGTCGTCTAAATTACACAAAAATGAAAATAAAACTGACAACTCATTTTAACAGATATATTTACCAAAATTACACAAAAACATCTTGAAATACTAAAAACAAATTTATTCAATAAAATCACCATTGGCTTCAACCATTGCCTCCAACCAACTTTGGAATCACCTGCAACTCTTCTGGACAGTTTCTTTATTTAAGTTTGTAAATGCTGCCATAATCCTCACCTTGGTGTTACAATCAACTGCATCCCACACATAATAATCAAGTGGGTTGCACTCTGGGGACTTAGGTGGCCAGATGTAAGGGGTGGTGTAGTCACAGAAATTGTCTGGTCGCCATGACTGGGTTCTCCTGTTTGTGTAGCATAGTGCAGAGTTCTGTTGCCAGACATAGGGTCTCCCATCAGTCACTCTCTTTACCCAGGGCAACACTACCTCTCAATATATTTGATGTAGGCCTCCATATTGGGTCTGAAGCCCTGTGGGAAGATGAATGAAGGCATAAAATGTTGTCTTTGCTAGTGAGCATTCCTAACACCTTTGTAATCATCCAACTCTTTCTGAATCCGCTGCACTGTCCTCAAATTGACATCCAAACACTCTGAAATATTTGTATTGGAGCTTTTGGTGCAAATGCCAAGCAGTACAGCATGCTGTTTTAAATTTCTGGCAGAGTGAATTGCAATACAGTACTATTTTTCTCACGGATGGTGCCCACCTGACCCTACTATACTGTGCAGTTGAGAAAATCAAAAACAAACAATGCACATTACCAATTGTACCCATGATATACATAGATATCTATAACTCTCTCTCTCTCTCTCTCTCTCTCTATATATATATATATATATATAATGTATATTGGGTAGTAACCTTTCTTTTAAACATCTTTCATTACACATGGCAGAAAAAGAAAATTTAATTAATCTTTATTTAGTTTTTCCAGCATTCTTGCATTTTTTTTGTTTGGTGGGAGTACAAAAATTTTCATTGTCCGAAGCACTTTCACCTACTTCATTAGCCATTTTCAAGGAGATTTAGGTTTTAGGCATTGTTAGTTTTGACTGTTTAAGGTATGTTATATTTTTGTGTTGTTTTGAATACTAGTAAGTGAATTTATTTTGAGCCTTCGCATGTTGAGAGCAGCTGGAATTTGAGTGAGCAGCTTTCTATTTTTATATAGCTTGTTACACTCCTTTGCCACTTTTAAATAAGGTGAGATTGATAATAGAAGAGAGATGTTTAATATACACTTATATAATTCAAGGTATCCTAATATAGCTTATATATATATATATATATATATATATGACTATAAAAGTGGACATTGAGGTTAAGACTCTGCAGCGGCAGTCTGTTTCATGGCCTGATGATTGTGTTTAAGCATGAAACGAACTGTCGCCATGTTGAACTCAATGTCCACTTTTAGATTTACATACATTCTATCCCAGATATTGAGTACTTTATCCCATAAATATAGCATACCTTGAAACTATATGTTTATCATATATATATATATTTTTTTTTTTTTTCAAACATGTTTGGTTGAATAATATTGACAAGTTCTGTCTGTTAAATTTTTTATTCAATTTTTTAAATTTCCAAATTAGTTGTATGTTATCTGTAAAATTCATATTATTTTTATTTCATATTATTTTTTTTCCTGAGTACTTTTGACTGTTACAATATTCATTTTCAAGGATTTGTGTATATTTACGCAACTGTTTTTGTTTAATTCTGGCATTCTCACATTTACTGGAACCAATTTTACTCAAGGGAATGTCATTAAATAGTCAAGTTGGAATTTCTATGTGTATTTTTAAAGCACATTCAATATATGATCCCCAATGGAGAAAGATACCTTATTTAATGTTGTCTACTTCTCTTTCATTACTATATTTGTTAATATTATATAAATATATAACTAAACTGACAACACCAGCCAACAAAATAATTCTCTTCTGCTCACATAAAATAATAAAAATAATGAGGTATAACATCCAAGTCCTTAAAAATGAAAGTTCAGAATTCAATAATAAAGTAGAGTCCAAATTGATGTCAGTAAATCTTGATCTAAACATAAAGGAATCTAATAATATTATCATATCGTCATTAGCTGAAACATGGGAGACCATTCCAAGACTACTTAGAAAAGATACACTGACGGGATAAAAATCCTGCATTGAAAAAATTGATACAAGCAAGAAACAAACAGAAGAGGAAAAAATTAAAAGGGAGAATACTAAATAACAGAGAAAATATCTAGATAATTCTTTGAGAAACCAATGTATCTAGAAAATTTGAAACAAAATTGATGAAGCCAAGCAGCATAGACAAAGTGTTAAAATGTGGAGGAAAGCAAAAGAAATCATAATAATATCATACAATCAAAATCAATGCAGAAGAAATGTCTTGGTCTCAAAAAAAACTTTGTATCACATTTCAACCCAGACCATGCTAAACTAAAGGAGCCCACAGAAATAGAAAATATATTCATATACATCCAATCATTACAAAGTCTCTAAATGTAAACAATAATGAACTTACTATTGAGGAAATTAAGAAAGCAATCAAAAAAAGTAAAAAATAATAAAGCATCACTTGACATTGAGGTTGAACTTTTGGAAATATATTATTTCTTCCCAAATTCAGTAACGAGTTCCCCTATTTTTTGAAAGAAATCTGGAATCAGAAATGCACCCGCAAAAAGTTGGGCTTATCATACATTAATGAACAATGGAGACAAAATGCTAGCCCTCAATACCCTCACACATACAGAAGTATCTCAAGTGGATCCATCATGGTGAAAATTTTAATGAACATTACGTTAACTTGGCTCTCATTGTTTTATGAAAGTCACCTCACAACCCAGTTTGGTTTTCATTCTGTTAAAGGATGAACAAAGACTAACTGACATGTTATGTAATACCAATCCTCCTCAGTGAATGCTGGAAAATCTCCTCAAAGATGAAGAAAAGACTTGAAGCATTTGAATTGTGGTTCTACAGAAAGATGCTGAGAATCCCATGGACTGAATATTTGAGAAGCAATAAAGTTTTACAGACAATGTAAACAAAAAGGACACTTATAATTAACATTGGAAAGAGATAGTTGAAATTTTGGGGGCACATCTGAAGAAAGGGGACTTGGAAAATTTGATATTCATAGGACACTTAGAAGGCAAGTTGGACAGAAGCAAACAATGCATAACCTACCCGGAGAGCTTGAATAAATTTCTTCATGGATGAAAAAGAGACTTCAGCCAATGGAAATGTGGTTCTACAGAAGAATATAAGCAATAATGAAGCTTTAAAGAAAAGAGAAATCAAATGGACACTTGTAGTCAACTGAACTTTCCATAACAAAAGTGAGGAAAAAGATCTTGGAAAATTTGACACTCACAAGACATATTGAAGGCAAGATGGGCAGAGGGAAGCAGTGAGTAAACTACTTAACAATATTGTGTAAATGGATGGCAAAAAACATGATGATGTAATGTTGAGATTGCAGGGGTAGGGACACCTAACCGATTACTCTCCTAACAACTATGGGTTTAATAGGCAGAGAAGAGAAAGGAACAGAAGGTAACAAAAATAACTCTGCTTTAGAAACCACAGCAATTTGAGAAACAAAAATGCCCAACTTCACAAGACACCATGTCTTGCTCACTGCTGGTTTTGTACCTGCTTTTATTGGTATGAGGCAACTTACTAAGACCCGGGTCTTGACCTGTTGCAGAGAGGCTCGTATTTAGAAATACCAAACTGTTTCACTACTAATGGGAAAAAAACTCGGATGGTAACTGGTGTTGACAAACATGTCCGCATGCAATCCAAGTAGGCCTCTTTTATGTCTGTACTGACATGTGTTTGCCACATATGAACTGGCAGGAATAGTAAGGGGACAAACATTGCTTAAACATATGAAGGTCAGAAAGTTGTGAAGACCCATGACCACCCAAGGAACATAGCACATAGAAGAAGAATAAAATGTCTTTGTAATGCTTGCATTGAATCAGAAGTTCTTTAGTAATTCAAAGAATAAAAAATCTTAAGTTTTGTGATGTATGGCTTAAATAGTTATTATCCTTGGAGGATACATTTTTCTGGATAATATTCTTTCAAATTGTTCTTAAACTTTATATCTAATATAAATTGAAATAGGATAGTAATAGAGGAATTATTTTAAGAGGTTTAAAATAATCTTTTTGTTTATAGATTTTGTTGTTATTTTGTTTGTTCTTCTCCAACAGCTTGAATTTCTCCTTTCCTGCATCATTTTCATATCTGCTGTTAATTTGAGATATTTTATATTGTAAAATTTTGATGTTTTCTTTTTAAAGAATACATTCAAGGGTTCAGAGGATTTCAAAAATTATGTAAGGATTTTTATTGGTCGATAAGATTCTCCTTTGTGGTTTCAACCGATAAATATTCTTAAGATTTGATGATGACAGAAGATAAAAATCTTGAGCCAAGGCATATGTATAAAAATTTCAGTTTAGAAGAATTACTTTGACTATTATTATTTTATTACTAGTTTTATTCCATTTTATTACCGTTACTTTTTTGATAAAGCATTTTCACTATCATTATTTTGTTATGAGTTTTACTCCTTCTTAATATGGTTGCTTTTGGAGATAATAATTTTATAAAGCCCACAATACCTACAAAAAAAGTAATATAAAAAAGAAATCATCTTCCTTTTCTTCCTATAATATTACTTCAATGTCACTGAAATATTTCTACTACTTTGATATTTTTTGTTAAATACTTTCTTCAATTTCTAAATGAAAAAAATGTAAAAAATCTGCTTTCCTTCTAATCAGACAATGTTTGCTTGCACAAGGTCATTTAAATATTGGTCTCTTTGTGAGGGATGTTTTTACTTCCCCACCCCTGATTCAAATCCTCTTATGAACAAGCAATTAAATACACTTCAATTGTTCATGCAGGAAATATTGAAAGCTTCATTTGTTTTCTTTTCTTTTATCAACAGTTCTTTACTTTTACTTTAGCTTTCAGACTAAACTTTCTTCAAGTGCTATTATTCAAGGACTCACCTTATATCTTATTTTTTTGTTTCTGCCTATGTCCAATATTTTGTTGGAGTTATCTTCTGACATCTTTTTTTAGCATTGTATCATCATTAATGACAATTAATAGGACTAATTTGTCTAAAGTAAGACCACACTTCATGCCTTCAGGTGCACAAGAAATTTATTGAGACAACATAATAGAATTTTTCTATCAACACTGAAATTATTACTCTGTTCAGTACTTCTCATGTAACAGTCTAAAAAGGTAATATTATCAATATGCTAAAAAACAAACTGATACCTTTGAAACATTTTGAAACAGTCCTACAGCATATGATGGTACCAATAATTTTGGTTCCCACTCTGGTGCACCATGACTATAGCCTTGTACCAGACTTAGGTAGGCTCAGTGATAGCTATGATTTGATTTATGGGACAACTATTTTTCCTTTATATATAAAAATAGAGCAAACTTAAGTTCATATGTGGTTACAACTATCTCTTCTAACAAATTATCACAGAGCTTCTCTAATAGTGTGGCCTTGTGCAAGACTACAGCTAAGTTTAGTAAATAACTAGAATTATGTATGTGTAGTGAATGTGGCAACTATTGTTTTCCTGTGAATAAATTGATACTTGGCTTCAATTACTACTTCTAAATTTGTGACCATGTGCCAGACTCAGTCGGGATTATGCCTGTATGGTGAATGTTACAGCTACTCTACTTTTAATTGCTACTTCTTGAAATGGGTACTCCATTACTGTAACCTTGTGCCAGACTCAGTCAGGTTTATTAAATGTTGTAAACATCAAATGCAAAAAGATAAAATGCATACTTGTCAGCAAAAGGAACAGCTCAACATGTAAATTACAAATTGGAGATACCAAAATCAGGTGAGTTCAATAATTTAAATATCTGGGATGCATTTTAATAGAAGTCAGAAAGTGCAACACTGAAATTCAAAGGTGCCCTGGGATAGAAAAATATGCCTTCCAAAAGCTAAGCAAAGTATTAAGAAATAGAAAAACTTCATTAGAAACAAAGAAAAGAGTATTGAACTGTTATGCAATATTAGGCCTCCTATACATCATTGAATGCTGGAAATCTCCTCATAGATGAAGAGACTTGAAGTAACAGAAATGTGGTTCTAGAAAAGTTTGCTGAGAATACCATGGACTGAACATTTGAACAATGACAAAGGACACTTACAATTAACATCAGAAAAAGAGTTGAAATTTCTATCGGACATAATGAGGAAAGAGGGCTTGGAAAATTTGATACTCACATGAGAGAGTGAAGGCAAGAGGGATAGAGGAAAACAATATATAACCTACCTAGTTTTAGTAAATGGATGGTAGGCCAAGGTTTAGGAGAGATAATAAAAAGAAAACATATTTTATGAGCTACAAAAGAGAGGAAGTTGTGGAGAGCCAGGATCGACAAAATCCTGAAGTGACATAGCAATATTTCAAAAAGTAGACAGTTTTTTCCTTAGAAAGGAAAAAAAACATTATGAGAGTTTTCAAATCATAACATTGTTTGAAATTTGAAGTCAGTGGTAAGAAAATAGCAAATATTTTGTTTAGTAGACTTGAAGTAACAGAAATATGGTTCTACAGAAGGATGCTGAGAATATGATGAACTGAACATGTGAACTCAACAAATGTTTAAAGTAAATGAAAAAAAAAAGAGAACACTCATGCTTAATATCAGAAAGAGGCTATTGGAATTTCTAGGGCACATAATAAGGAAAGAGGGCTTGGAAAATTTGATACTCACAGGATGAGATTAAAAGCAAGCTAGACAGCAGAAAACAATGCATAACTTATCTAAAGAGCTTGAGTTATGGATTGTAGATCAGGGTTTGGGAGAGATGGCCTAAATAGAAAATATAATGACAGGAAGTTGTGGAGAGACATGATCGTCAATATCCTGAAAATCTTCTGCAACCCCCTGTATCCTAGTGGCTTCACGCCTTGCTTGGGGCATAATGCTTTAAAAAGAAAAAAATTTTTCTGTTTCTTAATACCCTGCTTAGGTTTTGGAAGGCATCTTTGGTCATCTCAATACGTTTTGGATCTCAGTGTCGCACTTTCTGTCCTCTGTTAGAACACTTCACAGATATTTAAATTTTTGTACCTGCTTGATTTTAGTATTACCAACCTGTATTTTGCTGTACTGTGACTTAAAATCTTTTACATCTAACCCTGAATTTGTTTTCCATTTTTTTTTTTCTGTCAGCTTTCTTTTTGTTTACTGAGTAACGACTTATTTTTTTTTTTCTTTTTGCTTTCAGATCCATTCACTTGTTTCCTGTCTTGTTTTGTTGTCGTAACTTTTCCCCTCACCTGTTTTAACAATATTTGAGATTGACTAATGGACTCCATCAGAAAATATTTGATGTGAAATTAAATCTTTTTTGAATTTTTTTAACTGGTGAGTGCAGAGAAAAGAAAATTGCTAAAAAAATATTTAGTTCTCTGCACCTCTTGCTTTCACCCACGTCGAGGATATGCTTAGTCAGAAGTGATATGGCCTGCCTAATATTCTAAATCTTAATCATGCATGACAGTTATTTTAGATTACAAGCATAAATAACTCATGAAAACTGAATAGACTGAAAATGAGACACACAAGCATTTTTTTAACATTCCACAAGGGTTGTGGGTTTTTTTTTTATTACTAAAAGGAATAAAAATTAAAGAGCCATTACATTTTAATTTGCCAGATTTAAATTTTTGTAATTATGTCTTCTGTTTAATTTACCACATTTAATTTACGATCAAATAATTCTCTTCTTTTTTTGGCCTTTCTTCTTCGTTGCCATTGAATGCTCAATTTTTGAATGTAATAATAATAATCTCGAGATGATTACGTTCTTTTGTTTCTAGATAGAGGAATATTAATATTAAAAAAGATGTTTGAATTAAGTGAGGGAGGGTAGAGGAAATTAATTTCTTTGAAATAAAAGTAGCATGAATGTTTTTTTTGGGGGGATTTTAGTCTATAGTCAAAACATTAAGAGCAGAAAAAAACTTGAAAAACATCCACACACTTTATTTGATAAAGGCCTTTGCCATCTTTTTAATCTTTCATCAATAATCATACAAAAACAAGCAGGTGTATGAAATTAAATGTATCTTGCCATGAGTTCACAGTCGAACTGAGTGATTAGCACATAAATGTTTTGATATCATTTACATTACATCAGATGTTATTACAGTGGACACGTCATATTTGAAATAGACACCCTTTTTTATTTATTAAACAGTATGTATTATGTCATTCATTTATGCATAAATAACCTTGGGAAAGGTATGACTCCAACTCTTCTTCTCTGAGTTGGTTAATTAGTAGAACTTGTATTAGTAAAAATCATTATTTTTGTTTTTTAATCAATTCATCCCAAGCAAGGTGATAATGCCACTAAGATGCAAGGAGCTACTGGAAGTGAAAGAGAAAGAAAAGACTTTTGAAGGAACTGGAAACCCAATAATAGTATAAATTTTGGTGTTTATAAACAAGAAATTTGAAAATTGGTCATATTAAAGATGAAAGACAACAGTGGAAGCATCAACAAATCTTCCTGTTGCTATGTCTTGAGTTCCTCACTGTTGCACAATATATGAAGTAGCATTTAGAAGGTACCAGAAACTTAACTGCAAAACAAGAGTTGAAAATAAAAAAAAATTCTGGCTTTAAATAACCTGCAAAGGGTTGATAAGCAATAAAAAATCAAATCAAACAATCATTATTTACGCTGACACACATGGGGCTTCAGATATGTATAAAACTGATAACATGATTTTATTTATTTATTTTTTTAAGCGTTTCACACCAAGCAACGTGGGAAGCCACTAGGACACAAGGGGTTATAGAAGATTTGGAGCAAGATCAGATAGGAGTGATAGAGGAAAGGATGAGTAGAAGGATAGTGGATAGATCAAGGCAACTAGAGATGTCGATTGACATTACATTTGAATAGCTGGAGATTATAGCTCTCAGGGAAACTGGAATAGGGAAGGGAGTTCCACAGGTGAGAGGTGCGAGACATGAAGCTATTGGAGTAGAAGAGACAGCTACATTTAATAGTTTCAACAGTGAAAGGGTGAGAGTGGGATGCCAGCCCCCTAGGGCGCTTGAATTCATGAAGTCTGGGAACCAGCGAATGCAGCTCCTTGGAGCAATTACCATGACCTAAATTTAATTTAATTTAGTTTCAGCACTAAATTTTTATGCTGTGAATTAAAAAAAAAAAGGATTTTTTATTTCTGAACAATTAATGTGAGTATTTTTGACAGACAGATAAAAGACAATTTTATGTACAAATCAAACATTTTTATCAGAGAATAATATACATTTATTTTTATGATTTGCTTCTAAATGTTAGTATAATTAGCCATATTACTTTTATTTACTGTGAATTGCTTTCTTTTTATTCAGTAAATTAAAGATAAAATTTTAATTAATATTAATAAGATGCACCATTCTTTTCAAATGTTCATTATAGAAGTATTAATTATTTCCTTTGGGCATTGTGTTTTCTTCCTTTATTAATACGAATCATACTGGCTTGATTTTTGTAATTCTATTTATACAAATGTTTGTTGTTCAGTTGTCTAAAAAAGCTCTTGCTTTTTTTTTCCCATGGAGACTTTTCAGAAAAAACAAATAAATCACTGCAACCAAAATAAAAACAAAGCTAAAAATGTATATATAAAATTTTATCACTAAAGAATGTGGCTTTATATTCAATCAAATAGTTTAAACAATTTCTCATAACAAACTATCTTTTTAATTTATCAGCATGCTTTTAATGTTCTCAAAAATGTTTTTTATTGGATAATTTTACTTTTCATATTATTATTATTATTATTATTATTATTATTATTATTTGTTCTGGGCTTCTTCAATATGGCAATCACGACTCATCCCAATTTCTTCTCTGGAGTAAATTTTATATTTTTGCTATTTCTTCTAAACCTTATTCTTCCATTGATTTACACAAGCTTGTTAGATAGGTTATGTACTGTTTTCCTCTGTTCCTATTACCTACAATCTGTCCTGTTAGTGTCAAATTTTCCAAGGCTTCTTTCCTCATTGTGTACCTTAGATATTTCAACTGTCTTTCTGATATTAAGTATAAATGTCCTTTTTGTTTCTGTTTTCTCTAAAATTTTATCATATTCACTCTATGTTCTCACAATCTTTCTGTAGAACCATATTTCTATCACCTCAAGTCTCTTCTTCATCTGTGAGGAGATTATCCAGCATTCAGTGACATACAGGAAGTCTAATATTATATAACAATTCTGAACTTTATTCTTCTTTTCTAATTAAATTTTCCTGTTTCTTAATACTTTACTTAGCTTTTGGAAGGCATATTTTGCTATCTCACTGCACCTTTGAATTTTAGCTTGCACTTTCCATCTTCTGTTAGAACACTTCCCAGATATTTAAATTGATCTTGGTATCTTCAATTTGTAATTTGCATGTTGGACTGTTCCTTTTGCTGACAACCATTAAATCTTTCTTCTCTTTTTTCTTGCAGTTTATGTTTAGTCCTTTCTTTTCGTCTTCCTTCACTAACTTCTGTAGGAGTTATTTGTCTCTCAGCAGTTTGTTTCCAGTATAGGTTTGGGATAATTCTAATATCCTTTTCAAATATGTCAGGGTTGCCTAGCAGAAGTTTTCTGAATATTTTGGAAAAAGTATTTATACACTTATTCTTGTTTGTATGTATAAATATTATGTTTTTCAATCTAGGATTATAGTTTATAGGATTATAGTTTATAGGATTATAGTTTAGCATCTGCTTAAACCTGGGCCCTTCTGAGCTGTAAACAAATTATCTGTGTTATCATTTTCTTAATATTTTAAAAATATATTTCTTTATACACTATCTAAATTGTTTGAAAAGTTGTCGTCATTTTTATTGACATATTCACAACATTTCGGCCATTGTACACTCCAGCCTTCTTCAGGTGATATTTGTTGGAATTTCAAACCAAACTCTTTAGTTAATCCACAGAGATAGATTGTTCTAATTCCACATGCCATGCCTTTGGATATCTCACTTTTAGTTAATTTCTGTTGATAAGTTTTCCCTTTAAGTTTTGTTCTCTCTGCTGAGGCCAGAGATTGAACTCATAACTCTTTGAGTCGAGACACTTTTTTTGCATCAATTAAGCAACACTTTTATCCACTGGGCCATGTGTCCATGTTGTGATAAAAACAATGAATGTGACAATAAAGATGAGGACAACAGTTCGAACAATATAAATAGTGTAAATATTTATAATACCTCATCTCAGAAATATTGGCAGATTCTGAAGAAGGCCGGAACATACAACAGCCGAAACATTGTGAATATGGCAATAAAGATGAGGACAACAGTTTGAACAATGTAAATAGTGTAAATAATTACAATACCTCATCTTAGAAATATAGAGAGATCCTGAAGAAGGCTGGAGTGTACAATGTTTGAAATGTCATGAATATAACAATTTAAATAGTGTAAATATTTACAATACCTCATCTCAGAAATATAGACAGATCTATTTCTTTTTTTGGTATCAGAAGTAAGACTTATTCTTTCTCAGAACTGTTATTTTGAGAAATGGTCTCCAGAGAATATCCTTCTCTGACCAATGCAATCTTAAAGTCCAAGGTCAACTGATATCTATCTTATCAATCCATATAATGTTTTTTTTTTTTCATTTCACTCAGCAATGGAATTTTAACACCACAAAACAAAATTGCTCTCAATTAATCATCTTAAAGAACCTATTTTGCCAATTGTTGCTAAGAATGATGGTTCCCTATGTTATACAAGAATCTATCCTGCAGATTTATAAGTCTACTGTTTTTATTGCTGCCATATCTGGCCAGATGCTTCTGCTATGTGTCTCGAGATTCTTGACAAAATCCAAAGAAAAATCGGCAAAGTTATTGGTCACAACTTGGCATCACAGCTTCAGTTACTTTCTCATTGGTGTAACATAGCCATACTTTACCTCTTCTATAAATATTTTCACAGTAATTACTCTGACAACCTTTCCTTTGTTGGTCTCTCAACTTTACTTGAAGTAGATTGTTCTAGTTCCACATGCCATGCCTTTTCTGGATATCTCAGTTTCAGTTATTTCCCTTTAGTAACTCAACCCACAAAGGTTTTATTCTCCTCTGCTGTGACCAGGTATTGAACTCACAATTCTTTGGATTTCACAAGTCACTGGATTATCACAACCAATGTTTTTAATCCAATAGGCTGTGTCAACACATGGTCCCCAAGGAAATATAGACAGATAATTTCAATGTAATGAAAATTATGTTAAATTAAGTATTTTCTGTAAAATAAAAGGTGAACTCACATTTTCCTTATATTCACCAATAACCTTCCTGATGCGATCAATTTCTGACACATATCTATGCATATGAAAGAAGTATTGTCTTATAGTAATTCTGATAGGTTCAATAAAAAAAAATTGGCAGCTGATCTCCAAAATTATGTTAAGCGGAGCAAGAAATGACTTGTTACTTTAAACGCCTCCAAAATGAAACTGCTCTCAATTAATCATCTTAGAGAACATTTTTTGCCTTCGATCAGCATGGCTGATGCTAACCTCCAGAACTAACTGCAACTTCTTGATCTCATGCCCTCCAGTGACATGGAGTAGAATGATTATATTGAATCTACTGCTAGGAAATGCTAGACAATTTTTCTCACCATAATCTCTCTTACTATTCATTCATGCATTGATTATTGCTGCCACATCTGGTATGTATTTAGAAATTCTTGAGAATTCTGATATGTATCTTGAAATTCTTGAGAAGAATCTGTAATGTTAGAGGTACTCATTCAGTTTTATGTTTGTTTTGTGACGCTTTAGTCCCACTAGTGACCTGCATACAAGACCCTATATTGTGCAACAGTGAGGATCTCATGACATAGTAACAGTAATATTTGTTGATGCTTTTACTGTTGTCTCTCGTCTCTTCGTAAGTCAATATGGCAGATTTGAAAATTTCTGATACCACAAATATCTTCAGTTACTTCTATCCACAGTAACTTGCTTGAAGTTAGTATGAGGCACATTTACAGCTGAGAGGGTATTTCTAGCTTGTCTTTATACTTGAGCCACAGCTATCCAACCCTCCTTTGAAACTGGCACTCTCTCTCTATATATAAATGTAATATTTATACCATATACTCGACTCTCCCGTTGAATTCAACATATGAGGGTCAAGCAGATCAGTTCCTAGGAAACCAAGAGCCTGACAACAGCACATGAGATTTGATTATAGTGGTGAAGGTTTCATGCATGACCATCCACACTTTATGAAGGGCCGAATACAAAGACCTGGTGCACTACGTGCCACAAGGTCCCCAAACGACCCTCTGCAGGTTTTGAATTCAGAGTTGTCCTTCTCCTAGACCAGTTGCCATCCAAGGCTATAGAACCCAGTCTGTCCTGCTATTTACCCATAGCTGGAGGGAGAAGAAGAGGATTCACACCTTTCCCAAGGGTATTAGCATGTAAGTGAATGTAGTGTATTCAACTGGAATTTGAACTCGGCTCTCTGATTCCTCAATCCAAGCCGTTATCCATTACTCCACTGTGCCACACACACATATATGTGTGTCTGTATGTGTGTGTGTGTGTGCGTATGTGTGTGTGTATTGCTCCAGTATGTATGTGACTCTTCATGCTATCCTCTATCTTTACAAGAGCCAGATCAGGATGACAATTGCATACTCTTGTCATATTTGGGTAGGAGCTTCCCAATCCTCACTTTCTAGGCTTGATAGAGTCCAAAAACTTGTGGGTGATAAACTATTTTTCACCCTCCAGCCTCTCACAAGCGGGATGTGATGAGCTTCTCACTGCTCTATCACTACTGCCATAAATGGTACTCATGGTAAACCATATTCCTTGATTCCAGCAGGCTTAACCTTCAAAGCTAGGACCTGCTATGCCACTTACATTGTAGAAAATCACCCTCATTCCCTATGTTTCTTCAGACTCCCAAGAGGATGTTTTACTTGATCACTACAATCTTACCAAGTCTAGAGTAAATAGTTATTTTCCCCTCCTATCTGTATAAATGGCCACTTGTACTACCTTGAGTGGTCCCCAGGCCTTGTACAGGATGAACCCTTACTGTAAAAAGAAAAAATATAAATTTTGCAAATGTTACATGCTGATCACCTAAATCAAATTCATCCTATTTTAAGAATATGGCAACAAGGAAATTGCATAATGCTACATCTATGATTTGATATTATTTATATATATATATATATATATATATATATATATATATATATATATATATATATATATACAGTAGCGTCCAAAACTAACATTTTAAAACCTAATATTTGTTAGAAATAACAACTGTGAAAAGCTGAAATTTTGACAATTGGTAGTCGTTATCATCCATAATAACTATTATCTAATATATATATATATATATATACATATCTCTCTCTCTCTCTCTATATATATATATATATATATATATATAAAAAATATATATATATAAAATAAATATAAATATATGTATAAAATTAATATATATATATGTATAAAATAAATAAATATAAAATAAAATGATTAAGATAAATCCAATATACATATATATAATATATATATATATATAAATAATATGTATATATATGTATATATAGAAATATATATATATAAAATATTTATATAAATATCTATATATATATGAAATAAATGAAATGATTAATATATATTTATTTATATATATTTATGTTTTATATGTATTGATTATTTATATATATATCAGTATATTTATTTTATGTATACATGCATTTACATACAGACATGCACACACACACATATATATTTATATACACTTACAGATATGCACAACATACATGTAAAACCTTATTCATATGTAAATACACACACATACTCACATTGAAACAATTCAAATACATTCAGATGCTATATATGTGGCAACACTTAAATTTTGAGATAAAAACGTAAAATTATTGTAATTTTCACATATATTTAACTATTATTATATATATTAACTATTAACTTTTTTAACTATTATTATGTGTGTGTGTGTGTGTGTGTGTGTGTGTGTGTGTGAACTGATAGTGATTTAGCTTAGATGTAGCACCAGGCCAAAAGTCTGGAGCACTAGGTGAGGATCAAACTCACCATCCATTTGTAATTGAAATAGCGAGGCAAGCCTGCTAACCCTTACACAATATTAAAATGCCCTAAGTGTGAACTGATAATGGAAATTTTGATTTCTGTTCAAGTGAACACCAGAAGTATCTGTCAGTTTAGTTACCTTGTCTTTGTTGTCTATGTCCTATTGTACCTGATATACCCTCTGGCTTTCTTTATAAGACAAAGGAAATATTATGACTATTATACAATGATTCTTTGAAACCAACTTCCTTGCATTTGTTTTCTCAACCACAATCTTCAAACTACTGTATCCTCTGGCCTTTCTTTCATACTGAGGTGACAATTCTTTCAGATCTGGGTTTTTTTTTTCATCTTTGTTGCTTTTGTCCCAACTTCAGCTGCAGTGATATCAAACCATCTTTACCATTTTGTTTTGACATTCATGTATTGTATCAGATCCAAGCCAATTTGAGATTTTCTTGTTTTCTGTGACAAGGTATTATCCTGATGACATATTGATTCTTTTGGACCAAATTCTTTAGAACACTCAAAAAGCCAAGTGGGCAATAAGTGATTTACCTGGACATTAAGCTCTCAGATGTTTTTTATTTCTAACCAACAGTAAAATTGAGATTCAAAGCAACCATTCACTGTCCACAAGTCAGGAAAAAGGAAATAGAGTAAATTAATAAATAACTGAAAAACTTTCAGGATCAAGTGCCACTCAGCCAGAAGGAAGGTTTTCCAGTCATGGTCCTATATAGTCAAGGCACATTCTAGAATAGTCATTTAGAAGACCACATATTCTGATGTAGAGATGAGCAGATGAATGTTAGGAGAGAAAGAGTAAGAGTGATGCAGAGTAAAAGACAATCAGAGTTCTTGCTGGCCAAAGGGAAGATTTGGTCTATTAGTTTGTTAGGCAATATAATTGGCCCTGTTCTGCCATCTTGTCTACAGTCGCTCTCTCACAGATGCGCCGTCGCCTCTCTCTGTCTTTTTTACAAATACTTTCATGGTAATTGCTGCATTCGCTGGTTCCCAGACTTCATGAATTCAAGCGCCCTAGGAGGCTGGCATCCTGCTCTCACCCTTTCACTGTCAAAACTACTAAATGTAGCCATCTCTTCTACTCCAATAGCTTCATGTCTTGCACCTCTCGCCTGTGGAACTCTCTTCCCTATTCCAGTTTTCCTGAGAGCTATAATCTCCAGCTATTCAAATGTAATGTCAATCAACATCTCCAGTTGCCTTGATCTATCCACTATCCTTCTCCTCATCCTTTCCTCTATCCCTCCTATCTGATCTTGCTCCAAATCTTCTGTAACCCCTTGCGTCCTTGTGGCTTCCCACCTTGCTTGGGGTGAAAAGCTTAAAAAAAAATGTGAGAGGATAGAATTAACATCAAAGATGTTCCAAGTGACATTTGTCTACTCACCATCAAGACAATTCCAGGTGAATGAAAGAAAAGAAACAGTACAGGGTGTCCATAAATTATCTGTATAATTTTTAAAAAGAAATGAAACAATAAAGATGACATTACAAGTTTTATTAGAAAACATATGTAAAAAAATAAAGTTTTATTTAAATATAACAGAACACTCTCATGAAGGTTCTGTTGGTCGCAAGAAACACATCTAGATGATGCTGAATTTCTGTTTTCTGCAAGACACTTACTGTTTCCACAAACTTATTTTGTGCCAAGCATGGATGCTAACATGAATTGCTGTTTTCTTTTCATACTGTTTACTGCAATGGTGCTGAACACAAGTGCCTGTTTTAGTCTCTATGAACCAGACTACAGATTGTTCTTTCTCTTGTGGTGCTAATATTTTCATTAAAACTCAAGTATTAATGACAAACACTTTTAACATCTACCTAAAAAGACAAACGAAAGTGAATTAGAAAAGAACACACTATATATAAATTAAAACTTTAATAATATTTCTTTAACATGCAAAGAATTGTATTGCTAGATCATAACTCTGATGGATACTATAAACTGTGGAAGTTGTACGGATAATTTATAGACAACCTGTACATTGAAAACAGTCTTTGTTCACACCAACACAAATAAAAGACTAAAGGATACATGTTTATAAAGATAATGAAAAAGGAAGAAATGGTTTGAAAGAATAAATGTGAAAAATTCAGACAGTAATAAGGGAAACTGACCTTCATGACCAAAAAAATGGAGTGTTGAAAGGATGTTTTTTCCCCATTGACATTGCTGTTATTTTAACTACCTTCACTCTTCCCCACCCTGCAATATTTATTATTTTTCTGTGGTAATAAATAAGCACACCCCATCTCCCCTCTCAATTGTACCTATACATTACAATAAATATAATGGTTTTCAACACTAAAGTTGACTTAGTCTAGCAAAGCTTTATAAGCTTCTACTTAGTGTTGTTAGTATATTATGCCAACTATTCCAATAAACAATCTAATAAACAGTGTTTATCATTTTTTATGTCAATTCTCAAGAAATAAAAAGGTGTGTATCCACTTCTTCCCCCCAGCTAAGGGTTAATTAGTAAAACTTGTATCACTAAATCATTATTATCTCCCCCAAAATTCTTACAATCTAAAAATATTTTCTGGCTTTAAATAACCAGCAAAAGGTTGAACAGATATAGAAAACGAATCAATCAGTGAAAAACTGATTAGCTACATAGTGATATATTTTAGATTTATTTACATTCTCTGAAAGATAAATATATATAAACGACCGTGGTTACAAAGTGAGGGATCAGTTTATATATCGTTTGTAATATAGAACTGATCTTCCACTTTATATCCACATTATAATTTCTTTTGTTTATTAAATTCTGATTTTGTATGAATCCCCCTCTACTCCCCACTAACTATGGATTAATTAGTAAAACTTATATCACTAAACCATTACCTCCCAGGAAAATTCTTATAATCTAAAAATACAAATGTACAAATTCATCACTTTCATCATATGTTTAGGTTTTATTACAATTAGTGCTTTTTAAAGCAATAAAAATTGCCAAGGAGTGAAGGTAGTTAAAATAATAACAGTGTCAAGGGAAAAACCATTCTATTGTCATGCCATTTTTTGCGGGCACAAAGATCCAAGTTTGCTATTATTAAGAACACCTTTAACCTTTTCCTTTAGAGTAACTTTTGTGTTAGTTTTATTATTATAGAAAGAAACTAAGTTTGCTTCCATTTCTAATTTGCCAACAGATTGAAGACAACTTGGAAAATCTGTCACAATATGACAAGTTAAAACAAATCTCTTGAAATCTTAACTTCACTTTGAAGGAGCTTTTAATTACTTTGATCAGTTTGAGTATTCTTATTTATCACTTGCAATTTGACTATAGAATTGGTATTTTCACCTCTTTCTTGTATTTACACAGCACTATCTTTATGCAAGTAAGACAGCATTCCACCGTGCTGTTTCATAGTAATTCTCTTGGTATTTAATAGTCAGTCAGGATAATATACTGCTTTAGTTATGGCTTAGCAAAGCCATTTGACCTAATCCCATAATCCTTCTTACTGACTGGTTTATTGTTCACTTAGTAGACATAATCTTTTAAGAGCAATCTGTCTTTCACTATTGCTTTCTGTTTAACGATAAATTACTCTGTTTTCTGGCCATCTGCTTCAGGCGGCACCAATATTTGGTCTTTCAAGCTCCTGTTCTATTTTCCCATCTTTTTGTTTTTCTCTCTTATAGACACATATAACTATCATTCTTACTCTCCACATTCTAAGACGTGTGGGTGGTGTAATGGACAGTAACTTGGAAGGAGAAGTTGACTAGCTAAGTTCAAATTCTGGTTGAGTTCATTATATTCACAAATAGCTTTGAGAAAGGTAAGACTTCATCTCATCATCTCCCTCTGCTATGGATTAAATAGTAGGACTTGTATCTGGAAAAATCATTGTTATCTCCAAAACTTTGTTGATGGAATATTCACAGGTTAAAAAAAAGAATTATTCTTATAATCCAAAATTTGTTTTAGACTTTAAATGACTCGCATAGGGTTGATAAGCCATAAAAAAAGAAAACAGATCAATCAGCATCTACATTCCACTGGCTTTACTAAATTCTTCTTTTCCTTTTTTCTTAATTTTTTCTTTTCTCTACAACATCCTTAGTTTTCCTTCACTAACTTTTTTTTTCTATTTCTTTTTCATTCTCTCTCTCTATCTCATTGTTTTTTTTTTAATTGTATATATTATTCCTCTGGCTCTATCCATTTCACTTCTTCCAAAGACACAAAGCTAATTCAGAAACTTCACTAGGTTGACACCTGGATAAGCAACAAGATTATCTGACATAAAAATCTATAAATGCATTAGTAGGCACTCCCAGATTCTTCCATCTCTAGAGTTGTTTTAGAAACTGCACAATGACAGTGATGGCTAAACAAAATTCTTCTTTTCCTTCCTATTATTTTCACACATTACAATTACCTCCACATGTAATAAGGATAATCTTGATATTTACTCTCCTTACATTGGTTGTGTTAGCTGTTTCCCTACAAGGAAACGTTTCGCATTCATTGACCGAGCTGCCAGTACTGCTTTTGGTTAAAGTTTAAAAATCTTTTTTTTTAAAACAATTTTAAAGGAAAATAGATTTGAGCTGTTATTGCTCTGTCCAGTATTTATGGGAGTTTCCTTCTTAAGCTTTTATTTGAAGCAATGTGGAATGTCAACATCTTGTCATTATTCTTTTTACTGCAATCCATTTTAGTTGTTGCTGCTGTTGAAAGTTCTCAAGTGGTGGAGATTTGCATATGAATAAAACAGTGTGAAATATAAACATTTTGATTATGTCATTATTTTCCCTTCAAGTTTTTTCTCTCTCTCTCTCTCTCTCTCTCTCTCTCTCATCTTCTGGATTTTAAGTTTAGATCATGTCGTTTTTTATTGTACATAGTGTCACCACAAATGTATACACACGTTTCTGGTGTCTGTTTTTTAATTTTAATTTAGGTCAGCGAATCTGTAGCGAATTATACATCAAAAAATAATTCATATATATCTGTATCTCACTCATTTAAACCGTTATTTAACTCCTCTCTTTAAAACTTCTCTCTGTTAAATTTTAATCCCCACCTTCACCTTTAGGCCTTTCCTTTTCTTCTTTCTTCTGTTACACCCTCTCTCTAAAGCTTTCATACATTTCCCTCTCGCTCTTGTTTCCCACTCCTACACATACACTTTCACTAAAATTTTATTTTTTATACCTGGAGTTATATTTTCCAATTTATTTTTGAATTTGTAGGTTTGATGAATTGGACCATGATTACGATTTCAATGTAATAAATTATAACCATGGAATATTAGTATTTGAGCCTTTTTTATTATATTCTTACTCTGTCCTGTACATTGAGTTCTATCTGGATTCTATCCTCTTGGAAATATATATATATATATATATATATATATATATATATATATATTGACCACTAATATTATCTATCTATCTATATATATATATATATATATATATATATATATATATATATATATATAATATGATGAATTGAAATCAAATACAGCTTAAACATGACAGAATGATAAAATAAGGAACAAATACTAAACTTTTTTAAATTTAGCATGTTTCGACTTTATATAAGCTTCATCAGGAATTTTTGGGGAATGAGTTATGGAGAAGAATATTCCAGTACTTTAAATTCTGTGTTTGTTCTTTTTTCATTGGTCAGGTAGGTCTCATATGCTTTTGTCCTGTGGCATTGGTGTGCATGTGTGTGCGTATTTTTCTGTAAGTCTGGTAGTGTGTGAATGTGTATATAATTCCTGAAGATGAATGTGGGAAGGAAATGGAAAGGTGTATGTGTATCCATGTATATCAAGTCCTAGTTTGGTTTGGAAGTGTCGCTACATGTATTGACTGTGAATTGGATGTAAATTTTATTGTTGAGGAAAAACTGTGCATATCATAAAATTTGTGGGTATATATGTGTGTGTTTTCATTTAATTCTATTATTAATCTTATTATTGTCATTGTTATTATATATAACTTTTGAGTGTATCAAGAGATATATGGTGTGTTGAGAAATGTCTGTTTGACAAAAGGTTATATTGTTAGCAGATGTCTTACATTCTTTAAGTACTTGCTTTATGAATGTTGGTGATATGAAAACGTACATCTGACATGTCTATCAATGAAAGAATATTACTGTATTTTCCGGCTAACAAAATGCTGCAGCTTGGAGGGCGCACCTTAATATTGGAAAGAAATTTCTAAGAAGAAAAGTCATTCTCATACAACAACACATTCACCATGTGTCCCTCACATACTAGTGCCACGTGTTGTTTACATTAATCAGTCGTTTGATTTTGTTTGTATGGTAATGACATATTGGTTGGTGATTAGTAAATATACTATACATCTTTCATTGTCCAAGAGTGGTTTTATTTTCATAAAATTGAATTAAAAATGTTAAAAACATGCATGTAAAAATATAAAACAAACAAAAAAATTTTATTCATCCTCAAATCCCAAGAACTCATCACTGATGGATTCATGTAAAAGCTCTAAACTATCATCTGCAGAGTCATCATTACTGTCAGTCATTTACAATAAATGATCCTCACTACCATCCATGTCATTACTTATACCACACTTTTTGAAAGACTTTACAACAATTTTAGTATTAATAGTGTTCCAAGATTTCAACACCCAGTCACACACTTGAGCTATTGATGGGTATTTCATGCTTCCACATGGGGGGGGGTCATTTCATGTCTTCCCTCTGCCATACATTTAGATCATTCTTCATGCATGTTTTCCTTGAATGGTTTGTTGATGCTCACTGGTGGCTGTGGCTGGGAATTAAGCTCACCAGGAATTACAGCTAGCATATTCATTTCTCTTACTAGTTTTTTAGTGTTGTCTGTCCTGTGTGCTCTGAATGGTTCCCATACTAGAAATGCATTTTTCCATAGTAGGCCATCTGGCCATCTTGGCCACTTTTTTCATCTGCTTCATCCATCCAGCCTTTGTGCAGCACAATAACATGAATTCCATTTGGCAGTTTTGCTTTTGGCAATGTTTTCCTTTTAAAAATCGACAATGGTGGTAGTTTGGTGCCATCAGTATAACAAGCTAAAACTGCAGTGTCATGAGTCTTTTCATGACTGGTGGTTTTAATAGTCACTGTTTTGGTACCTTATAAATCTATCCTCTTATTAGAAGGTATATCAAATGTTAAAGGAACTTCATCCATATTCCCAATCTGGTTAAATTCGAAAGAGTTCTTCTTTCTAGCATTAATGATAAATTGATGGAAAGTCAGTATTTTTTGTTCATAGTCACCTGGCATATTTTAAGATATTTAATTCTTGTTCATAAGCATAACTTGTTTCACTTCATGAACCAAAAACACCAAGACGTAGTGCCTTTGAAGTCTTTTACTCTCATGCTCATTGTGAAGCTTCCAAGATTATTATTTTCGTACTAACTGCAACCCCTAAGTTTCTGTGTTTCATTATCCATGTACACAAGTCTCTCTCTAACTGTGGCCATTTTGCTGGTACTTGACATAAATTGTGCTTTGTCTTGTTTCCAACTTCACTCAATCCTTCTTGTTTCCTCCACTGCTGAATCATTTTTTGGTAGGTGTTTGTCCAAAGTGTCTTTCTGCTTCTCTGTTACCATATTCTTTGGCATATCATACAACTTGTAGTTTGTATGAGATAATATAAGTAAAATGTTTTGATGAGCTCTCCATGTGTGATAATTTCCAGGACAAAAAAAGCTTGTGTTACAAGTGACAGTCTGGCGGTAACTGACATTTTCACAACATAAGAGTGTGAGCAAACCTATGCAATCAAGATCATGAGCAGGAAGGCACCTGCTGCTGCTAGTTAACAGAGCATGTTTAAGCTTGTGGCTCAGCTCCAGGATGGTTTATATTCTTGGAAATACTTGTAACAGCTAAGTACTGAGGTTACATCATATAAAAGGCCGAATTATGGTGTAATGAATCAACATATAAATCCATGTCCCTATCAATCAAGCCAGTTTGGTGACTGTCGAAGCTTACTTGTGCCTGGGCATTTTTTTAAATCAAAGTTATGGTTGGTTTCATTTCTGTGTGTTACTAAAGAGTTTAATTGGTTATCCAAACGGAAGTCTCTCTTGTGTTCATAGATGCAGACTTTTAGGGTTATGGAAATTTCGACTATATAGTTCTTATGACTTTTCAAGCTTTATATTTTATATATATAAGTATCTTTGTAGTGTTGGTTCATATTTAGAAACACATCATAGGAGAACCTGAGGAACTTGTAACTCTGACCGAATAAACAACAAGTCAAGATATATTTCACTCTATAGATAAATTAAACCTGAAACAGTTTGTTCACAGACAGAGCTGCACAAATGCTAGGCAGTGATTTAGGTGTGGTGTCCAGATTAAAATGATAATTTCAGGCCATAAATAAAGATCACCTTCTCAAGAGTGAACATTGCATTATATATCATGAAATACTCATTGTAATCATAATTCTGACTTCAATGTCCACTTTTATATTTTATAGCTCATAATAAGTTTACCCATAAATATAATGTACCTTAAAACTTATATACATATATATATATATATATATATATATATATATTATATATATAGTCCGTCCTGTGTATGATGATAAACTACGTCCAACAGCAAGGCCTCTGATTGAGGAGTGTGGAACCACTTCTTAATTGCTGGTGTTCCCAGGTTCACCTTGACCCAGGGTGGTAGCACTAGTTAGGGTTCCAAATATGGGCAAATAGTTAACTGCTAAACTGAGGTCAAAACACTATAAAAGTGTAAAAATAGGTTTAAATACCAGTAATAAATTTATTGAAGGACAAATTATTAGCAGCAATACATTTTTGAGGAAAGAAAAAATATTACCAGCAATAAAAAACTTGTCGGCATCAAATAACCCATTGAGATTGATATGCCATAAAACAAACCAAACCAAACCAAACCAAATATATAACATGCGAGGAATAAATTGTCATCTAAATTATGCAAAAATTAAAATAATAGACATCTCATTTTAACAGATATATTTACCAAAATTACACAAAAATAACTAGAAATACTAAAGAGTAAATTTATTCAATAAAATTGCCATTGGCTTCAACCGTGGCCTTCAGATGACTTCTGAATCTCCTGCAACTCTTTTGGACAGTTTCCTTGTTTAATTTGGTGAATGCTGCCATACTCCTTGCCTTCACTTCATGTTTGATGTTACAAGAAATTTTGTTGGTCTCTCACTCAACTGTGCCCTACACATAATAATCAAGTGGGTTGTAGTCTGGGGAGTTAGGTGGCCAGATGTAAGGGGTGATGTGGTTGCAGAAATTTTCTGATAGCTATGACTGGGTTCTCCTGTTGTCTGGCATGGTGCAGAGTCCCATTGCCAGACAAAGGGTCTTCCAGCAGCCACCTTCTTGACCTAGGACATCAATATTTCCTTATGACACTTGGTGTTGAGTCTGAGACCCTCTGGGAAGAAGAAGAGAGGCATAACATTGCCATCACAAGCAATCACTTCAAACACCTTCGTAATCATCATTAGACTCATCCAACTGTTTCTGAATCCTCTGTACTATCATCAGATTGACACCCAAATACTCTGAAATGTTTGTATTGGAGCTTTTGGTGCAAATGCCAAGCAGTACAGCATGCCATTTCTAAATTTCTGGTGGAGTGAATTTATATCACAGTGCTCTTTTTCTCACAGACAGTGTCCAACTAACACTATTATACTGTGCAGTCAACAAAATCAAAAATAATGCACGAGTGAAATAAGAAATATAAAATGGCGACAATTTACCCATCGCACCTTATATATGATATAAATATGCACCATGAACAGAAATATTCCAGAGAGTACTGTAATGTCTAGCAACACTGATTAAAAATCTAGAAACAGAAATCTAACACCAGAGAAATTTTTTTTCCCACAATTTCAATTTGGATTATTCAGTAAGCTGACTGTAATGAAACTTTAGCAAATTGAATATCACCAATCTTCAATAACCATAATTTTTTTAAATGAAAAAAATCCTTCGTTTTTTTTCAGTTTTTGTTCATTTAGATGAAAATTATTGATTGATTTGTTTTTACAGATTATCAACCCTTTGCAGGCTATTTAAAGCCAGAAAATATTTTTAGATTGTAAGAATTTTTATGGGAGATAATGGTTTAGTGATACAAGTTTTACTAATTAATCCATAGTTAGAGGGGAGAAGAGGGGGATTCAAACAAAATCAGAATTTAATGAACAAAAGAAATTATAATGTGGATATAAAGTGGAAGTTCAGTTCTATATTACAAACTATATATAAACTGATCCCTCACTTTGTAGCCACAGTCGTTTATATATATATATCTTTCAGAGAATGTAAATAACTCTAAAAAATATGACTATAGCTAATCAGTTTTTCACTGATTGATTCGTTTTCTATATCTGTTCAACCTTTTGCTGGTTATTTAAAGCCAGAAAATATTTTTAGATTGTAAGAATTTTGGGGGAGATAATAATGATTTAGTGATACAAGTTTTACTAATTAACCCTTAGCTGGGGAGAGAAGAAGGGTATTTGCATGTAAGTGAATATAACAAACCCAACAGGAACTGGAACTTGGCTCTCTGATTAAGAATTTCAAGCCATTATCCATTATAACACTTGTACATCCAAGTTTGCATCACTTGGTATTCCCAAGTGGCCACTCATCTAGTTACTGGCCAGACTCGACGTTGCTTAACTGGTGATCATACAGGGACCGGCATTTTAACATGATGTGGTTGTAAAACTTGATGAAAGTTAAACATAATAATAGCAATTATATCTGGAGAAAGAAGGAATTTAATTTTCTGATTTCTAAGTTAAAATATGTGTGGGTGCTGAAAAATACTTGAGCCAAACAGTAAGCCTTGTAAAAAGAAAAATTAATCTGACCATTTGATCAGATTTTTGGGAAGAGGATCAGAACATGAATCTTTCTGTATCTCCTCATGAGAGTCACTCCACCCCATATTGCCTGGGGTGGAGTGACTACCATCATTTTGTCAACAAGATGTATAATCATCTTATTGTGGAATTCATAGTGAAATTGCACAACATGGACAAACTGTGGAATTCCTTGTTTAAAAAAGAAAGAATTTACAAACATGTATAAATTATGGAATAAGCTGCAATGTATTCATTGCTGAAAATTGAATAACCTACAATCCAAGCATTTCAGTAAATGATTAGAATTTTCTGTTTGTTACCAGTTCCTGGTTTGAATGTTTGGGTAAAGAACAGAGAGTATGCCAAAGAAGACCATACTATAGATTGGCAGAAACATTGTGGGAACAAGTGAAATAAGAGAACGAATGAATTTTATTGTGTTTTGGTGATGCTGCACCACCTGCAAAAAGAAGAATAAAGTTGGCGTCATCTATTTACACTCAAACTATTGTCTTCATCTTTGTTGTTCTTATCACAATGTTTTGGTTGCTGTACTCTCCAGCCTTCATCAGGTGTAAATTAATCCATATAATCTACAGGGAATTCCAAACTGAACACTTTATTAAATCTATGAGGGAAGACTCTTTTCATTCCACTGTTCCTGTCTAAGGAAATATTGTTTAGTTCTTATTTTTAATACTGCTCAATTATTGCTTTCACTGAGTCCAAGTACACACAGACCGGACCAGGGATTGAACTTATAGTTATTATGTCACCAGATTCAAACATAGAAAACTGAACCCTGCTATTAACTGATTATAAAATTTAATATTTTTTTTCTTATTTCTGATCTGATGTGCTTAATCAATAGTGATATGAAAAGAAATTTGTAAAAACATTATTATTTCTCATCACACTAGCTATTGTATAATTCGACCTAAAACAATAATGATCTGTATCATCTAATGAATTTGAAGTTGATATACGTTGTTAAATTTTCAGCTTTTCTTATCTCTACTTCTATATATTTGTCAGTTTCTGGCCTAATGAAGGAAATATTTAAGTTCTTATAATAGAAGAAATATGATGATAAAGCAATGTGGCGCTGGAAGAAATTGGCTATTATATATATATATATATTTGATATATTGGTATATATATATATATATATATATATATATATATATATATATTTATATATATATATATATATATATATGATATGTATATATATATATATATATATATATATATATATATATATGCAAATAAATTGTCAATGATTTTACAATAGAATGCTTTAAAAATCAAGAGGGAAAGATTTCCAGTGGTCATAAATTAATGTAAGCTTAATAACTGAATTTAGCTACAACACACACACACACACACATACACATATATATATATATATTGTTTTTCTAAACGTAGCTTAGATGTGGCACAAGGCCGAAGGTATGGGGCAGTCAATGAGGTTCGAACTCACTACTCAGTCACAATTGTTCTAACAAGACAAGCTTACTAATCATTATGCCACGCCGATATATATACAAAATTTGAAGATACTGCGTTAATTCTGAAGACACCATAGTTTCTCATGGACATGTTTTCTGTCTGAATTAAGGTAGAAATCTTACAAAAAATATATTCAAAAGCTGATCCCACAAAAGAGTTCCTTATTTATATTTGCATAAAATGGAAGTTTTAAGTTAAATAATAAAGAAAAGAAATTAAAAAAATGTTCAGCTTTTTTTTGTCACTTCTTCTTTATGTGTCATGTCCCCTCAGAACGCAGACGATCATGGGTCTCCACAGCTTCCTGTTCCTTGTGCCTCCTAATGATACTGTAATTTTTTGTATTATTTCCACTTACTCTTATTATATTTCTATAATTGTATATGTATATGTATGAATGTGTGCATGTTCAGCTTTTTTGTCACTTCTTTTTTATGTATCGTTTCCCCTCTGAATGCAGATGATCATGGGTCTCTACAGCTTCCTGTCTCTTGTTTCACCTAATAAATTTTGTCTTTCTGTTATTTCTCCTAAATCCTGTTTTGCCATCCATTTACTTAAGCTCACTATGTTATGCATTGTTTTCCTTTGTCCCTCTTGTCTTCAATTTGTCCTGTGAGTATAAGATTCTCCAAGCCCACTTTCCTCATTATATGCCCCAGAAACCTCAACTGTTTCTTCCTGATGTTAAGTATAATTTTCCTTTTTGTTTTCTCTAAAACTTTGATATTGCTCACATGTTCTGTCCATGTTATCCTTAGCATCCTTCTGTAGAACCACATTTCTATTGTATCAGTTTCCATACTAATCATTGAAATGCTTTGAGCATTATAATAAACAAGATATTGTGGTTAAGCAATGTAGCACTAGAAGAAAATAATATGGTGCCAATGATTTTACTATAGAATGCTTTAAAAATCAAGAAGAAAAGGATTTTTAATGGTCATTTTAAGACATTTTTATGTTTAACATTCTTTTTATAGATACAAATATTTAAGTAAATGCTCTGTTTATAAGATACAGTATTAAATAACATTTACCGGCCTGAATGTCCGAGAAATTTTCATAGAAAATATTCGTCCTCCGAATTTCTGTGAAAATTTCTCGGACATTCAAGCTGGTAAATGTTGTTTAATACTGTTTATTATAAACAAAGCATTTACTTAAATATTTGTATCTATAAAAAGAATGTTAAACATAAAAATGTCTTAAAATAATTGTCGGACTTTGTCCATTTCATAATGTGTGTGTGTGTATATATATATATATATATATATATATATATATACCTGACATGTCAAATTTGATGTATGAGGGTCAAGAAGATCAGGTTCTAGGAACTGACAGCCTGACACCAGCACATTTTGAGATTTGATTATAGTAGCAAGGGTTTTATTCAGAACCAACCACACTTTTTGAAGGGCCGAATACAGAGACCAGGTGCACTACGTGCCATAAGGTCCCAAACAAACCTCTGTAGGTTTTGAATTCAGAATTGTCATTCTCCTAGACCAGTTGCCATCCAAGTCTATAGAACCCAGTCTGTCCTATTTACCCATAGCTCGAGGGAGAAGAAGAGGATTCATACCTTTCCCAAGGGTATTAGCATGTAAGTGAATGTAATATATATATATATATATATATATATATATATATATATATATATATATATATAGTTTGCAGATAAAGCATCAATTCTGGAGTTGCTGTAGTTTCATCATAGACATTTATTCTGTGTGAACTAAGGTAGAAATCATACAAAAAATCATTTCAAAAGCAAAAAGCCAATCTTATGAATGAGTTCCTTATTTATATTCATACTTGAATTTTTTTGCAACATGCTAATGTTTGTTAAAATCCTCACAGTATTTAGTATTGTTAGAGTTATTGCTAACATTTTTTGTCAAGATTTACAAATTCTACTTTTTGTTCAATTTCACAGACCAATTGATGAAATTTGAATAAGCTGAGTTGTTTGGAAAAATGTTCGCCAAAAAACCTTACTTCAGGGTTTAATAATTCCTTTAATTTTATAGGAAAATTTATTTTTTCCTTTTTAACAGAGAAGAATAAATTTTTAGGGTTTCTTATTCTTGAGCATGTGACATACAACTTGCCTTGCATAAATATTTCTTTCTGGAGCCAAATTCTTACTTTTTCAATCATTTGGCCTTATCAAAGCAAATGCAAGAAATATTTACATATAAGAGCAAAAATGTTATTGGTTTTTCAAAAATTTAATTTTGGAAAGAATTACTTCACTTCATGTCCTCCTTAATTTGCCTGACTTTTCAGTTAACCTGATGAATATTTATCAGCATTCTTATACCTAAAGATTTTGAAAAATGAATAATGAAATGTGCTTTTCTTTTTTATATATATATATATATATATATATATATATATATATAGAGAGAGAGAGAGAGAGAGAGAGAGGGGAGAGAGAGGGGGGAGAGAGAGAGATCAAGTAAGAGAGAGAGAGTAAAAGAGGTTTTTTTTGATTTTTGATACATTTAATATTTCTCATTTAAAAATTTGTCTTGAATGGAAGTGTGCTATAAATATTTCAGTTTCCCATTTAACACATTTTAAATATCAATGGATTAAGAGAATTATTTTATTAAAGAGCTATCTGTGCCTCTTCAATCATTACCGCTTCCCTAATTAGCAGCCCTTGTGAAATGGTAATTACATTTTAGGAGAGTTAATTAAATGATAAATCCTCATGCATGCGACAAACATTGAGTGATGGAAAATTTGCTGAAGGCTGACAAATTCAAGGTTTTGCTGCTTGGCTCTGAAATCATAAATTTCTGCCACCTGTTATTCTGTATAATACAAATGATGGGTCACTTTGTGGGGGACCTTACCTCATTAACCTATTGCAAACTATGACCTTTATATCTCACTTCCTTCTCTTACATTAATATCACACACTTCATTCAGTAGACCACTACCTTGATTGGTTTTGTATTGGGAGAACATTATAAAAAAGTTAGAAAATATAACTGATTACTGATCAGAAAGACTAGTGATTGAACAGATGCTACACTATTATAAGGTGAAACAGGATTAATATATAAATAATCAGAATATTAGTATATATTACAGTCACAGAAAGTTTTTTGAGAATTGATAATCAGTAATTGAATAATTAAAACAAGTTCTGGAAGCAAGGCTTATTGTTTGTTTGTTTAGCAGCATATCAAGTTGTGAATAGCTGGTAAGATTTTCTTTACTGGAAACTTTGGAATAAAAATGAACTGATTCTAGGGTTGAAAATAAATAGTATTTTTATTTATTTTCTTTATAACGATAAGTGAATCTTTTGGTATTCAGTGTAGCAAAAAGTTTGTCAATAAGGTGGATATTGGTAGCAGTCTGGAGAAAGGTCCATTTCAGTTTGGTATTTGTGAGTTTGGAATCAGTACATGATAATAGTTGAAGTTATGCTAGAAATAGGTCAGTGTCAATCTAATGTGTTTTTCTCAGTCCTAAGTAGGTCAGAAATATCATAAGCAGTTAACCTCTTAACTACTTCTTTGCACATCACATATGACTGGTTTCTCTGTGGTAGTATTTTTTTGTTCTGTCCTCTCCTCGTCCCATCTGGATCTAGCCCAGAGGTGTCAGGTTTATATCCTTTTGACCAGGCACAAGAATCTGGTCCAAACATTGGTTTTGATTAACATCAAATGTCTCTTTGTGTCAGATTTTGATTGACCAAAATTATTTTATTTTCTGGCATTCCTTTGTTTTTCATTTTTTTTTTTTATTATGGAAGTTATGCATGGAGAATTCCTGATTTTTGGTATTTTTCAGTCACAAATAAATAGGCTTCGCTCCTGAAAATTTCCAGCATTTTTTAGCTGGGTTTAGTCTTTTCTTTTTCTTCTTTTTATTTGAGTATTGCCTTCTCATTAGTTGAGAGAAGTATGGAAAGAAAGGATTAGAGAGAGAGAGAATGAAAGTGATAAGTGTTTTAAAGGAAAGCACAAATGTCTTATTTTAATTTGAATTCTTTTTATTTTTGTTTATATATTTTATTTTTATATTTTATTTCTTTTTTTATCAGTACTCACTACAAACTCTTAATTTAATGCTGAAATTTAATTTTCTTGGGACCATTAATAATTTTGTTTACAAAAAAAGTATTCCTTGTAATATTTTTTTACACAAATGGGAAATTTTTTTACTATGACAATGTATTGCTGGTATTTTTCCTATAAAAATGTAATTTTATACTTTCATAGTGTTTTGACCTTAGATTGGAGGGTTAACTATTTACCCATAGCTGGGACCCTAACAGGTGCTATTAAGAGGCGGTTCCACACTCCTCAAAATCTCCCAATCAGAAGCCCTGCTACTGTCTGTATTTTATCATCATACTCAGGATGTAGCACTGTTGTAGTATGTGGTCTACTGAGATAGACTGTTTACTACTAAATCACCGACTTATTTAACATCAACATCTGAATTTTAGACTCAGTGTTTTATTTTATTTTTCCCTTTAGCATTTAAAAACTTTTCCTCAAAAATTCAGACATCAATATAAAAAAAAAAAAGCCCAATTGCTTGGAACACTGAATTTTGATATTTTTTTGAGATTATTTTGTTTAATATTTGGGGACTAGAAAAAAAAGTCAACATCATACGGGAATAATTTTTTGAATGCCTTCAGGATGTAAGCAATCATGACTCTCCATTGAGTTTTTTTCTTTTATTTTCTGTGAATTGCCATGACCTTTTGGAAAAGACTGACTCTTGGGAGTTGGTTTCACAAGGCAGCAATTCGTGTAGCTTGTTGATTCTATAGGCTGATAAGCATTAGGCTACTTGTACCTCCTTTATATGATTATATAATACCTAATATTTTCAATTTATTAAAATTTCTTTTCCTAACATATAGAGTTACCTAGAAAAACATAGATATTATTGGCCAAGACTTTGGAGCCGCCATCTGGATTTTGAAGAATGGCATAAAAAAAAGAACGTTGTGTACCTTTTTTCAAAACTAATTTAATGGCTCACATCAGGCCAGAGGGACTTTCTCTTCCTGAAGGGTTTTATCATATGTTCAGTAATAATAATAATAATAATTGCCACAAAATTAATCAATTGATGCATGTATTATTTTATATATTTATTATCCTTTAATCTCTTTTGGTCTAATTTACCTTGCTGGCTAAGGATAATCTTAGGACTGGTGGATATAAAATTTAAGGTGACCATCATGATCATGATGATCATTATGATGATGATCATCTTCTTGACTTTTGTAATTGTAGGGCAAATCCGAATGTGGAAACCCCACTAACTCTTTTCTACAACAGTCTATTAACAGCAGCCATCAGCAGTTCTGGTACAGTCATACCTGTCCATTCTTTTGATATTGTCCAACCAGTTTTTGCATTGACATCTTCTCCTACATCCACCTTGAATGGTGCTTTGCATGATGGTATTGCACAGGCTGTTGTACCTTGTAATGTATCCAAACCATTCCATTTTTCTCCGTTTGACAGTGGCGAGAAGAGGTTCCTGGGGTTCCACAAAACTTTGAACACTTTTCCGCACAAACTCATTGGTTTTTTTGTTCCCAATATAAATGCCAAGGAGTTTTCTCATGCATTTGTTCTCAAGCACTTGTATCCTTCTCTCTGCATCTGCCAACAGTGTCCACATTTCAAATGCATATAGGAGAATGGAGTCTACCAGCAATTTGTACAGTCTGTACTTTGTTTGATTTTGTGCCTCCATATTATTGTCAATTTGGCCATTGCTGATATGGCTGCAGCAATCCATGTGCAGATTTCCAAGTTGCAGGTACCATCTTTAGACAAGATTGTTCCCTAGAAGAAGCAGTATGGAATGTCAACATTATTTTTATGTCATTATTTTCTCTTTAAGTTACATGTGCTATCCATTTTAATTGTTGCTGCTGTTGGTAGTCCTCAAGTGAAGAATGATCTTTGCCAGGACCCTCAGGTTTCACCTACTTAGATTCATTTTTAAATATTGATCTTAGAAAGCGGTTATATAAATAATAGTGATAGTTCAGTTATTTCTTAATGGTTAATGTTTTAGTTAATGTTTTAGTTTTGTAGCAATTTTTAGTATGTAGTCAGTTTCTTATGGCTTGTAATTAACTTCCCTAATCCATTTCCTTCGACTAACAGAGTAGAGTAAGTCAAACAATCCAACAACACGTGTCTCCTGTTTGCCATTTTGAACATATCAAACTGATCAGACTTACTATCAAGACAGGAATAAAAGGTTGTGCCATCAAAGTAGATGCTATCTGGAAGGTCATTAATGACAATCAAAGACTTAATTTATTAAACTATTATTAAATGTAAATTATATGAGAATTAAATGATAAAATGAAATACATTATTATAAATGAGACACATACAGTGTGCAGTGGGTAAATTGTTACTATTTTATATTTTTAGTTTTGTGCATGTGCATTGTTTGTTTTGTTTTTAATTTTGTTGACTGCACAATATAGTAGGGTCAGTTGGGTACTATCTTTGAGAAAAAGAGCACCATGATGCAATTCACTCGACCAGAAATTTGGAAATAGCATGTTGTACTGCTTGGCATTCATACTGGAAACTCCAATACAAACGTTTCAGAGTGTTTGGGTATCAAACTGAGGACTTTGCAGAGGATTGGGAAAGAGTTGAATGATATAACCAGTCAACATCATGGAGTGATCACTAATGATGGCAACATTATGCATCCATTCATCTTCCTACTGGGCCTTAACATGGAGGCATACATCAATTGCCTTGAGGTGGTAGTGCTGCCCTGGGTCAAGAGGGTGGCTGCTGGAAGACCTTATGCCTGGCAACAGGACTCTGACCCATGTCACACAAACAGGAGAATCCAGTCATGGTTACTAGAAAATTTCTGTGACTGCATCACCCCTTACATCTGGCCAGCTAACTCCCATGACTTCAACCCCCTTGATTATTATGTAGAGGGTGCAGTTGAGTGAGAGAGTAATAAAACTCCTTGTAACACCAAAGATGAAGTGAAGGGAAGAATTATGGCAGTACTCACCTACTTAAACAAGGAGACCATCCAGAAGAGTTGCAAGAGATTCCGAAGTCATCTGGAGGCTGTGGTTGATGCCAATGGTTATTTTATTGAATAAATTTACTCTTTCATATTTCAAGATATTCTTATGTAATTTTGGTTAATATATCTGTTAAAATGAGATGTCAGTGTTATTTTCATTTTTGGTTAAGTTAGATGACAATTTATCTATCGCACCCTGTTGTTGTGTTAATATAGAATACAGTCCTGTATTGGCAAAGCATGTTGCAGTGCTAGCACTCCCAAAAGTGACATGATTTCACATTTTCCTGGCATGCTACAACAATATGCTTGACATCACCATGGACACTTGCACATTACTTGGAAGCCATAACTAGGGTTAAATATATGCAAACTAAGCTTGGATAATACACAGAATCAATGGAGTTGCACCAACTGCACCAGTGTAAACAATTAAGTGATTGTGTATCATAAACAACTTTAACTTACTCATAATTTTGTTTGAATTGAAAAGGTGCCAAAACATTTATTATATATATACACATATACAGAGTGTTCAGAAAGTCACCATGCACTTATATTTATATTAACAGACATGTTTCAATATAGAATTTAATTTTTTTTTATTCAGTTGAACTATCTTGGTCATTCAAGAGTCTATTAAACCAACCATCACAGTCCTGCATCAAGTTCAGTAGATCATTAGGATGGTATCCTGTATCATAACATAGGTGGTCTATATAGGTGGTCACTGGGTAACCAGCCCATCTTGCTCCATGGCTAGGTGCCCAGAGCAGTAGATCAGTTACAAGTTCTTATTATACTAACCAGCAGTGTACTGCACAGTGCATTCTGTGTTTGCATAAGATTGTAGAAATATCAGAGATGGGTGCATAGAGCTGAGATTCAGTCAGATATTGTCTCCGAGAGATGTTAAGTATGGCTTTCAGCATCCAAGTGTAGGTTCCATCAAGCTTAAACTCTAGGGTTTTAGTTAATGTCCAAACAATGGCACCATAAATTACAACTGCCTCTACAGTGGCTGAAAAGAATCTCCATTTGTGTTTGTCTGGTAGTTCAGATTTCCAGGTTATATCCATTTTATTCAAGGCATCCCAGGCATTAGCTATGTTAATTTCTATATCCTTTTCAGTAGAACTTATTTCACTTATTAGGTATTTTAATATATTTATTGTTTATACGTTATTTTTATAGATACAAATATTTAAGTAAATGCTCTGTTTATATGTCAGAGGACACATATTTCCTATGAAATTTCTCAGACATTCAGGCCAGAAAATGTTGTTAATACTGTTTATTATATTATTATATATTATAACATAGCTGGTCAATATAGGTGGTCACTGGGCAACCAGCCTATCTTGCTCCATGGCA
>CAHIKZ030003131.1:740000-860000 GCA_903632075.3 Acanthosepion pharaonis
CTATTTTCTCATAGATGGGACCCTAACATGTGCTGCGATGCTGGGTCAGTGTGAACCTGGGAACAATCACAATTAAGAGGTGGTTCCATGCTCATCAAAACCTCCAACTCCTGATCAGAGGTCTTGCTAATGGATGTAGTTTTGTTGTCATACTATCTCAGGTCTTGTTTGACTTGAGCTGAATACCTCACAATAGAAGTTGAATTAAAACAGACCTTAACATTTTAGTCATATGAACAAAGGGATTTTCAAGTTTAACTTCATTTATTAATTAAAAAAAATGAAGAACTTCTATTTGGTAGCAATGGTCAGTGGTTCTAAAATCACCTCAGAAACATGGTTAAAGTGCAAAAGACAAGACTATCTTAAGGAAGGGGGAGATCCTACCAGAATTTATTATTGGTAGGTACAGTGTTAACAATATAAGATATGCAGATAAGATTGTGTTGATGACAGACAGAGAAAGAAAACTGCAAGTCCTTCTAAATGCAGTAGTAATGGAAAGCAAGAAGAAAGGACTAACTATCAGTTGCAAGAAGACAATGTCAGCAAGAGGAAAAGCCCAAGATGTGAGCTATGAAATAGAGATGTCAGAAGATGTCGGTCACTGAAATATTAGCATTTACATAGCTTAGCTTAATTCCATACTATAAACAACAATAGAATCAGCTTTCATAGTGAGGTTTATTTATTTTTTCATTTCCCTAAAGTTAAAAAAATATTGCACATCTCATTCATCATAGAATGAGATGTGCAATATGAATGAAAAAGGAGGTGGTAGGAAATGAAGATTATGAAAAAAAGAGGATAGATAATAATTAACGTTCAAGGTTAAGATTATAGCATTCAGGGAATCACCCATGTGGGAGACTGTTCCTTCTAATGAGTCTTTCTTCTTCCAAGCCATTTTTAAAAACATGCATCAGTTTTTGTATTTTTTGTTTTTAATAATGTCCCACAAAGGAGCTAGTCAAGGTAGAGGGTCACAGAATGAGGCATGTCATATGAATGGAAGTGAAGATAATGAGGATATGGAGGATAGATAACAGTTGACCCTTGACTTAGAAAGGTTAAGATTATAGTTCCCAGGTAAGGATCCATGAAAGACTCTGTCTCACAAAGAAGCAGTTCTTGGGAAAATGTTGTCTTGCATGGAATTTCTCTTTTAATATGAAATACAGTGGATATGAGTGTAATTCAACACTGTGGTAGATCTGAACTGGTGAAAATAAGGAATGGTGCATAGCTGAACATTTGCCATGGAAGTTGCAGTGTTTGTGGTGCTATCCTCCAATGGGAGGGTGTCTACAGGGTTAACATGCGTTTTGTCCTAGATCATAGTCATATAGACTTTGCACTCAGTGTCTTTCAAAAAGCCAGTTATAGGGTTGACTTGACAAACAAACTGGCTGCTATGTGTAGATTCATGTGATTGACCATAGCTAGGAGGAAACACTGTTTGACATGTAAATACTTACCACAGAGGCAGCAAGGGCAGCCTCTTTCATACATTGCAGATGAGAATATAACCTCAACATTTAGATGACGGTCCAGATCAAGTGCAGTCTCTCTTAGACAACATACCTGAGAATATATGTGGATATGGGCCCAGGACTACATACACATATAGTGGCTGACAGACATTGATGAAATCCAGCATTGAATAAAATTTGTTGCTACATATGAACAATTAAATTGATTTTTTTAATGAGTGTCAGAACCATATCATTACTCAATTTAAAAAAAATGTAATTATTTCACTCCAAGCAAGGTGACAATGCCACTAGGATGCAGTTGGTGAAATAGAATTAGAATACTAGGGAGGATTGAGGGAAGGACAATAACGGAACAAGGTTCAAGAAGACAGAAGATGGCAATTGATGTTACATTTAAATTTTGAAGATTGTAGTTATCAGGGAAGCAAGAAACCAGAAAGAAGTTCCAAAAGTGATAAGTGCAAGAAAAGAAACTGTTAGAATAGAAGGGACAGTTGCATCTAGCTAGTACAATAGTAAAACATAGTTGCCAGTCTAGTAGTACATTTAAATTCATGTAGTCGAGGCAGCAGGGAAAAAACTCATCAAATCAGTAGCCATGGAAATATTTGTAGAAAAGTGTTATAGAGTAGAACTCAGCATACTTCCTGCTCTTCTTACTGTGACAATGGACTGCTCCTACTTATAAATATGGCAAGTAGCTAAATTAGAGTAGGATCTGAGTAGTATTTGATTTACTCAAGTATTTCCATTCTATGTATGAGTATTTAATAACCTCTGTTTTCCCTCCCTAGTCTTCTGTTACTCTCTTGAACTATGTCTTTCTAAATTCTCAGCTACAAAGCCTACATTACAACAAAAAGACAGAAGGAAGCCATGTCACATCGATGAGAAAGTGAGTGAAGTCCAGATGCCTGGTCAGGATTATAAACCCTTCTTTGAATTTTGTCAAGAATCTTGAAAGGTACAGCAGGAACACCAGACAAGATATGATGGCAGTATTCAATGCATGAATGATTGATAGATTTATAAATGTGCAAGATGGAGTCTGATGAGAAAAATTTTCTGGTACCTCACAGTGAACTAACTTCCCTTAGCAGCAGATGTAGCAATTGATTCAGTATAGTTGTTCCACTTCATGTCAGTGGAAAACATGTGCCCATTTTGCTCTCCTGGAGTTTAGCATCAGCCATGCTGATGGCAAGCAAAACAGACAAGTTTAGTCTGGTATGAGGTTATGAATTTAAAGCATTCAGTGAAGATCATTTTCATTTCATGCATGATAATCTGGAGACTTGTATGTTAACCATTCTCTCAACAGCTGAGGATTCCTATATCATTATTAGATAAATGCAGTTTGCTAATAAAAGAGTGAAGATGAGTAGGGTTAGGGTTAACTTCAAATATCCAATATTGGCAGTAGCCTGCCTGAATGTAGAAATACAGGCAAAAGGATATTAGATTTAAAAGAGTTGTAGAAAGGGAAGGGTGGGCACCAAATACAACCAGAAAATTCCATGCAGTTAAATGTCGGCTTAAAGAAATGTTTTCAGAAGCAGCAATTTACTTAAGGAGGACATGAGAATATAGTGAGGTGTTAACAAGAATCTCTTCTTTGCCACATTTTCCAAAAGGCAGGTCTGGAGAGAATATGAAGAGAGATAGATGAGAAGAATTCTAAGAGTTTTCCTACATTAAATGTCCATATGGGAAAGTTGCCAATAAAACTGTTTGACATTTATTTGACAATTAAGTTGATGTGAAAATATATGTGCACACACACACACACACACACACACACACATATGTATGTATATATATATATGTGTGTGTATATATGTATATGTATGTATACATGTGTGTATATATATATATATATGCATGCATATATATATGTAAAAATATATATATATATGTATATATATATATATATATATATATATATGTATATATTTATATGTATGTATATATATATGTATGTATATATCTATATGTATATATATATATATGTAAATAAAAATATAAAAGTGAACATTGAAGTCAACACTCAGAGGCTGATATTGAGCACTTTATCCCATAAATATAACACACCTTAAAACTATATTTCTTCATATATATATATATATATATATATATATATATATATGCATATATATAAAAGTATATACAGTGTGTCCATAAAATCGTGTGCACTTTAAAATATTTATAACTTTATTTGTGATAGAAATAATATGTAAAAAATGTTATAATACAGTGTTTCAAAAAGATGGAGCTACTTGTCACTTTGCTCGGCGTGTTAGAGAGTTTCTAAATCAGGAATTTCCTAACAGATCAATCGGAAGGGGTGGACCATTTTATTGGCCTCCATGTTCACCAGATTTGACTCCATTAGATTTTTTTATGGGGACATGTGAAAACAATTGTGTATGCAACAAAACCTAGTTCATTAGAAAATGAAAGCTAAAATGACTAATGTGATTTCAGGCATTACTGTAAATCAGTTGGCAAATGTTTTCCGTGAACTGTGAAATCGTATCACCCTTTGTATTGCTAATGATGGGGGTACATGTGGAAACTTAAATAAAATTTCAATAAAACCTTAAAGAATATAGATTTACTTCTTTCTAATACTTTTTACAAATTATTTCTATCGCAAATACAAATAAAGTTATAAATTTTTTAAAGTGCACGCGAACTTTATGGACACCCTTTATAAATATATATATATATATATATATATATATATATATATGTTCAGCACATTGTTCAGCATATCAATAGATATTCTCTAAAAAGATGTAGTAATGTCTGTACTCAGACATGAATTTATTTGTTTTCGATTTTTGAGTAACGTCGTGTTACTTTTTTTAAACCAAATAGAATAAATAAAAATATACAAAATAAAAAAATAAGTAGAAAAAACTAATAAAAATTAATCGAAATAAATAAATAAATGAATAAATTGTCCCTGCTAAAATAATCATTAGAACTAAATAAGAAAAAAACATAAATAATAAAATTAAGCATAAATAAGCAAAAACAAGTAAAAATAATCAGTCCAAATAAATAAATTAAAAAATGTCCACCCGCCAAAATAATAGAATAGACTACGGCAAGTAATTTAAACATTGGACAAATAAATAGCTTTAATTATCTTCCCAGGCCAAAGCAAACTATTAAATAAGCGACCTAAGCAAATCCCCCTTCAAAATTTTTTACTATGTTAATAAAACATCAAAAAACAAAAAGAATAAATAAATGATACAAAATGAAAATGAAAAACGTGTAAAATAAATTAACCCAAACAAATAAATAAATAAACAAACAAGCCACTCCCATAAAAATAACTGCCAGAATAGATTACCCACAATGCACCACTGACCCATATATATAAATAGCCGAGGAAAAATCCAGCATTTGCGGCCTGACAATTGTGCCCAGCATGAAACAGCCTGTTGCCTCTGAGTGTTGATTTCAATGTTCACTTTTATATTTAGATTTACATAGGCTCTATCTCTGATATTGAGCACTTTATTCCATGAATGTAGCACACCTTAAAACTATATTTCTTCAAATATATATATATATATATATATATATATATATATATATATATATATATATGTCGTTATATATATATAGGGAATAAATTTTCCATGATCACAAATGGAATCATGGAATCACTTGTTTTAAATGGAATCTGGGTTTTTAATGTCATTTTCAATAATAAATAACAAATTAATTATTTGACTTTTTTTCATTTTTTTAAATTCTTTGTTAAACATTTTAATAAATATAACGCTAATATAACATAGTTATTTCCTTAAAATTTGTTTTTAAAAATCCTTATAGTTATTTTTCTTATAAAACCCGAAAAATAATTAAGAACAAATGTTTATATAAAAAAGAAAAGTGTATATATATATATATATATATAAATTATGAATTAAATTTCTGGCATACAATGTCCAGCCACTACTGTCAGTTTCATGCTTTCAATCACTCATCAGGTGGTCAGCAGCTGTAGTGTGAAAATGGGAATTTTTATTCCCTCAGGCAAGTCTGAGATATAAAAAAAATGCCCAGTGTGTACATGATATGCACATACCAACCAAACTGACCTGGAGTGGAGAAAAGCAGCTGTCTGGTGAAGATCAAATAAAACTGTGAACACACAATTGACCCCCCCCCCCACCGCCTCAAAAAACAGATTTTTTTGTGTGGCAAAAAAGAGCACGTTTCTGCCATACTACCAAACTATTTCTGTTTTTTTCTGCTTCTCTCTGTCTCTCTGTCTCTCTCTCTCTCTCTCTATATATATATATATATATATATACACACACACACACACACACACACACACACACACACACACACACATATATAAAATTTGTGTATTTAAGCAGAAAATTCTCTTTTAAGCATGTCTGATTGAATAAATTATAGACATTATATCTGCTAATTTTTAGCAAAATCTGTTCATACTCATGAATAATCTTCCATGTATTGATGTTAAAGGATGAGAGTAGCAATTTATATTAAAAAATTAAAGTTGGTACTGAATAGAATCAACTATGAATACTGCAGTAACGTTCTGTAATGCCTGTAAAGGAACAGTTTGTTCATGCTTTAATGTGCACATGACCATGACATTATAACATAGAAGAAAAAATTCCATAATGGATAATTTTTTCACATTCTAATGAAGGCTCGGCACATTGTCCACTGTTTGCATTTAACAGTATAATGAAAAAATCACGGTAATGGATAACAACGTACAACTTTGTATAAATACTTGTACTAATGAACAACATAGTTTTGTACTATTTGCACGTCTGAAGATGACCTTGGAAGAAGATCGAAAGTTCTTGGGAAATAAACATTTTTGACTGGTAGTGAATAAATACATTGATATGTATGTATATTTGTATATATATATTGCATTGATCAGAGAGAGAGAGAGATGACATTAATATATATTTCTAGAGATACATAAATATATATTTCATTATTGATGTGTATATCAATACAAATATATATTACATTGACATTTATCTATCTATATATATATAGAGAGAGATATATAGATATATTATATTGATGTGTATGGAATATATATATATATATATATATATATATATATATATATATATATATATATATATATATAGATAGATAGATAGATATAGACATATATTGTTGTGTATGGGGATATATATATATTATTTTGATGTTTATGGGGATATATATATATATATATATATATATATATATATATATATATATATATCAATAAATAAATAAAAATTCACAATACTTATCTAATCCAACTAAAACTTTCACAACGTTAATGTTGTTAAGAGACAAGAAAAGAATCTTATTGGAAAATTCTGCTCACTTTGACATATATTACATTTATCAAAAGTTTTTGCTATTATTATTATGTCTGTGTGTGTATACCTAATAAACGCACATATATATGTTTGTATATATTAGTTTGATACTAAGGGTCCTCAAAATATACTCAGCCCAATCATCTCTAAATCTGACCAAATGTTCAAACATATATAGATAGATATATATGTAACAGATTTCATTGATACATGTTTCAATAAGAACTCAGACAAGGGTTATATTTTTGGTTTTTCAGTTAACTTTATTGTACAAGTGAGTGTCTATTTTAGTTTGAGGCCAATATTCTCTGAAAGTTTGTGATCAAGCAGTTTCGGCTTATGAAAACATCCAGTCTTTCTCTTATTCATATATGACAGTGAATGCTGGACTGTTTCTATGCAGATGAAGAGGAGAAAGATGTGCTTATGTAGAAGAGTGTTGAGAATACCATAGATGTAGCATGTGAGTAATGAAGTTTTATGGAAAATGGTAGCAAAAAGGACTCTTATACTTTGGATCTGAAAGAGAAAGTTGAATTATTTAGGTCATATAATGTGGAAAGAAAGCTTAGAGAATTTGACACTCACAGGACATATGCTGAAGGCAAAAAGGACAGAGGAAAGCACAAAGTAACATAAATAATAAATTTGTGTAAATTTCAAGCAGAACTGGGGCTATGAGGGATAGTCAAAAGAAGAGTATTGCTCAGGTTACTAAGGATAGGAAGTTATGAGGGTCATAATAACAAATTTCTGAAAGCATGCAGCACATAAATGAGAAAGAAATGAATAAAGAAAGCTTTTGTTTTCACAAATAAAATGGACTAGCAGTAGAGCCCGGCATTGCCCGGGGATGTAACAGTAAGAGATAGATCAAGTATCAACCATCATAAAGACTGAAAAATAAAATTGACAAAGATTATTGTTTAAGGTTGACAGACATGCATGTCTTAATTAGTTTTGTTTTTGTTTTTTGTTTTTTTTTATGAATTGGTCAAACCCAAACTCAAACAAAAACATTGTTTTCAATTGTTATGAGTCTATCGATTGAATAAAATTTTATTATAAACAATTGTCTTGTAAATAGAATTTTTAAAGCATTCTGAATGTAAAAAGAAAGAAAAATGTGTGCAAGACAATAAGAAAACACTACCTGCCAAAAAAAAGTGAAGTTTTGTTGAAATTGGTTGAAAAATGTAGGAAATCCGATCCCATATATAACCGAACACACACACGCACACAAACAACCTGGGTTTTATAAATATAACTTGATATGAGTTGTCCCCCTTTCATTCTGGCAACAGAATCGTGTTTTATCGTGTTTTCAAATTGGTTTTGTGCAAAAACAATTGTGTTTTTCCAATGTTTGGTGCTGTCAGAAGCACCGTAAGGTAATTTTACACAGTCTTGTGAAGTTTTGTTGAAATCGGTTGAAAAATGTAGGAAATCCGATCCAATATATAAACGTACACACACACACACACACACACACACACACACATACACAAAATCTGCATTTTATAATAAGTAAGATGTCACAATAAGAAAAAATAATGTCATAATCAAGATGTTGACACTCCACACTATTTCAAACAAAAGATTAGAAAGGAAACTCCCATCAATATTAGAAAGAGCAATAATAGTTACTGGGTTTAAGAAAATTATTTTCCTGAAAAATTGTTTTAAGAAAAAGATTTTATAAATTTTACCTGACAGTTCAGTCAGTGAATGTTGAATGTTTCCTCATAAGGAAATTGCTAATATTAACATTACCATTAATATCCAACTTGTAATATATCACTGAAATTGTTGCATTCTTATATAATGGATATTGGCTCAGAATTATAAACTGGAGAGCCAAGTTTGAATTCCAAGTTTGTTACATTCACTTATGCACAAATACCCTTGGGAAATGTATGAATCCATCTCTTCTCCCCCAGCTATGGGTTGAACAGACTGGATCCTATAGCATTGGTTGGCAACCAGTCTACCACAGAAAGAAATTGCAACCTACTGTGGGAAGATCTTTTTCCTTGTCAGTCATGAATCAAAAGAAAGATGATCGCTCAAGCATGTATCATATATGGTACTTAAAAGACTTAATTTAGCACTAGTTTGATGAGATCAGAATGAAATAAATAATAAAAAAAACATGGCAGTGATTGGTAAGAAAATATTCATGAAGATATCAATGAAATAATTCTGCAGCATAAGTAGAAACTGGCAAAAAAAAAAAAAAAAAATATTTTTTTCAAAATGAGCAAGTTTATATATATGTTTTATTTGTACTCAGAGTCTCAAAGACATTGCATAAGTGTTGCCAATCATATGAAACTGGGTTTTAATGTTAGGAATATATTTTGCCATTGTGGATAATATCAGAACCTAACACTTGAAGATATCAAGATTGTAGTGATTGGGAAAACATGATGTTTGGTGTCTGTTCCACAAAGTAGCAGCTCTTGGTAAGAAGTTGTCCGAGTGGAACTTACTTCTTACTAATATGAACGGAATGAGGATTCATCCTTGTGTATGTGATATGGTAGGTCCTAGCTGCAAAAATCATGGCTGGTGGAAGCAAGGTATGTAGTTCATCAGAACACTTGCTCCGGAAATATTGAAAGAGAAGCTAGAGCCTTGAAATATTTTGTCTGGGGTGAAGGTTTTTAAGGTGAAAATTAATACAACATTCAGAAAGCTGTGCAAATGCTTTTGACAGGTAAGTGAGGACTGGGCAGCTCCAGTCCTGATATGGCAGCAATACTCCATTTTTGGAAGACAGATTAGAGAAGGTGGGGAGTCAGATACTTATTGGAGTAGTACAATGAACAAATCCTTTTTCTAGCAGAAGGTTGCTACCATATTTATTAACTATCACATGAAAGTGGTTTAATTTTAGGATTATACTTTTACCATTGTGGATAATATCAGAACTTAACACTTTTGGTCATCCATAATTCAAAAATTAATTTAAGCATGTTTTCATTATTTATAGGTAAACAAAGTTAACTCAATGCAGATGATGTCTTCGTAAAAACTGAATTGTTTTCCCCATAACTATTCATATGGTAATTAGTTTGGTTGGTTGTTTTTGTTTAGTGGTACATCAATTAATTAACCCATAGCTGGGGGAAAAGATCTGGATTCATATCTTTCCCAAAAGTATTTGCACATTATTGATTGGTTGTTTTAGTTTAGCAGTATATCAACTTCTATGGGTTGTTTAATGTCAAAATCTATATATTATGTATGCAATTTTATTTTGGGAGAAGATAATAATGGTTTTAGGGATGCATGTCTTACTAATTAACCCACAGTGGTGGGAGAAGAGGTAGATTCATACCTTTCTCAAGCGTATTTGCGTGTAAGTAAATATAAAGAACACAGATGGAATTGGAATTGGGCTCTTCGATTAACAATTCCAATCCATTATTCATTACACCACCCACACATATGGTATTCCTTCATATGGTACTGGTAGTATTTGCTGTTTCTCTACAAGGAAACATCTGTCATTTGTTGACTGAACAGCCAAGACCAATCATGGCTACTGATACATTTCCATTATGGGTTGTTACAGTTAAACAGGCAATATATAACTCATTACTTACAATTGTATTGGGTGATACAACAATAACATAATTCGTGACAATACCCACTTGACCTTTGAAACAAGTTTCTAGATAAAATATATCTATTGTATGTTATGTATATTGCATTAGCATTATAAAGTAACAGACACATGCAGACACACACACACACACACACACACACATCACACACACACACACACACACATATATATAGATTAGAATGCGCAGCTTATAATTTATATCATAATGAAGCAATTTATACAAAGAATTAATTAGCAATGTTAATGTGATTAATGGCAAAATCACTTTGCTAATAAGGCTTAATGAGACATTAACTTACTATCAGTATTACTATAATACAATCCTTATATCTGAGTTGTTGTCAGATGGAAGTGACATGCCAAGTACTTTCGACAATTTCAAATTGTCATTGTTGGGACACAATTTTCCTATACACAGGCAAAACACTAAGATGTAATATGTGTAAACCGAAAGATGTTTTTTTTAAAATTATGCTATTTATTGATAGTTAAATATGTTTTGGAGCATGCGATGCCACAACGCTAGAGTTCTTGCTCAAATCAATCAAGTCTCTATTTCGTATTCTTACTGGTTGTTGGCAATTTGCTTCACAACAAATTTAACAAGAGTAAATTTATTTAATGAAGTAGATTTCTAATTAAGATAAAAGTGCAATTCATTTTAATTAAATTCTTGTATGTCTTTAACTTGTCACTGAAATCTGTTGAGAAATGATATAACAAGGAAGAACTCTTCAGAAGAGTTTTTGGATTGAATTAAGATATTATCATCTTTATTTATTGTTAATATCACACCTGCCCTTTCAACAGGTGTGAATTTAAATCTGTATCATTCTTAAAGATTATTAATAGTGCTTAGAAACATTGAAATCATTATTTTCCAGTGCTTCTTTATTGCTGATCAATGATTAGCTTTGAGCAACTGAAACTCTTAAGTGTCAGTGAGGGTCGTCCTTAGAACCTTGTGGACTGGTGCTACAGAGTCACAAACAAAGAATTGTACAAGAAAACAGAAGCATCATCACTTCAGAACTTTCAGTACAGCAACAAACAAAATTGGCTAGCACATGTAACTCAAAGAGAAAATAAGATTACAATCAATAATGTTGATGTTCCACACCACATCAAATAAAAAGTTAAGAAGGAAACCTGATCTATTGTACTTGAGAAACTCATTTTCGTTAAAAATTGTTTTAATAGAAAGATTTTAGAAATCTGATCTGAAGGTAATCCTGGTCGCTTATCAATGAATGCTGAATGTTTCCTTATAAGGAAACAGCTAATATTACTATCACCATCATTACCTTAGGAAAGCCACCATCAATACTGGAAAAAGCGATAACAGCTACTAGGGTTGAGAAACCTATTTTCCTGACTGCTCATGCAATAAATGTCAAATGTTTCCTCATAAAGAAATAGCTAATATTACCATTACCATTATATTGTAGTGTTTAAAATCTGCTATAGCCATTGTGAATCTTTCACTATCCCAATATGCCTTTCAATTTTTGTGTCACACTTTCTATGCAAACAATTCCCAGATATCTAAATTGTTGCACTTATTTGATTTTGGTATCCTCAATTTATAATTTGTGTGTTGTGTTGTTCCATTTGCTAAAAGCCAGTCTTCTTGCAATTGATGTTTAGTTCCTTCTTCTCACTTTCCTTGAAAGGAGTTTTGTAGTTCCTTTCTGTGTCTGCTAACAAAACTGTGTCATCTGCATATCTTATGTTGTTAAGATTGTGACCACCGATAAAGAATCCTGGTAGGGCTTCTAATTCTCTCAGAATTGCCTTGCTGTATAGGTTGAAAAGGACTGGTGAGATGAGATAGCAAAAGTTGCTTTCCAAAAGCTAAGCAAAGTATTAAGAAACAGGAAAATATCATTAGAAACAAAGAAAACAGCACTGAACTGTTAATCAATAATATCAATCCTCCTATATGTCAATGCATGCAGTACTATCTCCTCATAGATGAAGAAGAGACTTGAAGCAACAGAAATGTCTTTCTACAGAAGGATGCTGAGAATTTCATGGACAAAACATATGAACAACGACAAAGTTTTAAAGACATTGGTAACTAAAAAGATGCTTAATATCAAGAAGATATAATGGAAATTTCTGGGGCACATAATGAGGAAAGAGTGCTTGGAAAATTTTATACTCACAGGACAGATTGAGGATAAGAGAGACAGAAAAAAACAACACATAAACTACCTAGCAAGCTTGAGTGAATGGATGGTGGAACAGGGTTTGGAAGAGATGACAAAAAGACTAAAGTTATTAAGAGTCACAAAAGACAGAAAAAAGCGATGATTAGAATTGTGATAAAATGTAAACATCTGAAAGTGAATTTATACATTTTCTTTGTTCTTTAGAATTACAATATTTATTTAAATTACATTATTTATTTATTAGATTTTTTATTTACATTATTTATATTATTTATTGAAATGATTGGCAAAACATCGGTTAAGTGCCAATTGATTCAAATTTTATAAAATAGTAAATAATAAGGATTTCCTTATAGTTGGTTCACATATTTTAATAATTTAGTATATGTTTATAAAATTATGACAAATTGCTTTTATATTTCTTTCTTTATAAAGCTGGTAAATGATAAATATTGCATTGCATTAGTTTAATATAATTGTATTAGTTTTTAGAATGTTGTAAATATAAAATTATTTTTGTAAATAAAAAATTTAATAAATAAATTGTATTTAATATTTTTGCTCTAACTTCTCAAGCACAAAAAATGTATAAATTTACTTTCAACATAAGTTTAGGCTTTAAAACAATAAATGGGGATTGAAGATAGTTAAAATAATGGCAGCATCTTGGAAAAAAATGTCCTTTTGACATTCAATTATTTTTTGCAGATATGAAAGTGTAAAAATTTGGTAATTTTCCAATATATTTCAGTGAACTTTCCACTTTCCAAAATTATAGTTTATAATTATAGTTTAGATATATGGAAAAAAGAGGGGTCAGTTCATACTAATGCCATGTAGATATAGGTTTATGAAATGTTTATTTTAAAAGAATTGTAGACATATTCTAAGGAGAAATAAAAAAGCAGTTATTTTTAAGTATCACTTTTATATAAAATTTTGTGAACAAATCTCCTTGTCCCATTCCATCATGAATTATCTAGAACATGTCTTTATTGTTTTTTATAGTTCCAAATATTGTATATTGGTCTAATAATCCAAATTTTAAAAAGATTACTAGTGTTATAGATGAATAAATGATAGCAAAAGAGAACAAATGAAACAGCAAATACCGTGTATTAGTTGAAAAAGAAAAGAAAGCAAGAATTGTTAATATAAATTTGTATTGCCAATTCAGATGATAAGAGCAGAATGTCTCTTTGTGGACAAGAGAAGCAACTTGGAGAAAGGGTAAATTGGTAGTGTTTGGAGTTGATGCATGTGTTGGGTTGGCTGACCAAGGTCACTCGTAGTGACATTGACAGCTTGCCTGTTTGCCTTGACTCTCGTATAGTATCATCTTTTTAAAAATATATATGGTGGATCATAACTCATTAATTTTTCAATTTTTTCCTTTGGCACCAATGTTTGTGATTGGCTCCCTTTATAGTGTATTTTTTTTTTGAGGAGATTTGTTTTGTGACTTGGATGTGATGCTGACTTTTTTATTTTTGTTTTTAATTTCTTAGTATTCACATATAGAGTGGATCAGAAAGAGATCTAATTTGAAGCAGAGTATAACACTAGGAAATAAACTGTAAATAATGGCAACCAGCTAAGTGAGTCACTTCTCATGAGTTCTGATTGACAAAACAGGTTTTCCTGTTTCTTTGATGCAATCATTTATAAAATAAGAAATTATCATGGAATAGGATATCTTTTCAATGAATGACTATTTTTTTTATTGCAGCTAAATTAATTGATCTCAGCTGGTATGAGAATGAACAAATGATTCTTCTTCAGCCTAATTTACATCAAGTGGAGCAGAAAATATTGATGGTTCAATTATTCTATGATAAAGCAAATATCACCCATTTCCAACAGAGAATAACTCGTATTCAAAACCAATTATATTTCAGCTTCAGTTTTGAATTCAGAGTTAGTGAAGCTGTTTGTAAACTTCATAATGTAGGTGAACATATAGGAGTTGTGAGTTGACACCTCCACCCTCAGCATGAAAGGGATTACTATTGATGAGGAGATCAGTGTTTGAATTGTGGTCATTGACCTTGTCATGGTGGGATTTAAGAGTAATGCTGGTGATAGAAAAGAAAAAAGACAAAAGATAAGAAATAAATGTATTGAGAATTGTGTGAAGCAGTTGTCCTTGACTGGGTTGTTATGAGAAAATCTTAGTTGGAGTTCATAAAACACTTTGTATATAAGTGATGTGGTGCATAGCTCAGACATATGTAAATGTGATATGAATAGAAGTTATAAATTGATAAAACCTAGATAAAAAGCCTTGCTTGAAGTAAAGAGATCAATTTTGTATTATTCACTGTAAATACAATTCAACAATTAATAATAAATACTCGTTAAAATTTAATAATAATGATTAAAAATGCTTTATCTAATAAAAAAATGAAGATGAAAGTAAATACTAGTCAAAATTTAATAATAATGATTAACAATGCTTTATCTAATAAAAATGAAGATGAAAGTAACTACTAGTCAAAAATAATGATAATAATGGTTAACAATGCTTTATCTAATAAAAAATGAAGATGAAAGTAAATACTCGTCAAAAATTAATAATGATTAAAAATGCTTTATCTAATAAAAAATGAAGATGAAAGTAAATACTAGTCAAAATTTAATAATAATGATTAACAATGCTTTATCTAATAAAAAATGAAGATGAAAGTAAATGCTAGTCAAAAATAATAATAATGGTTAACAATGTTTCATCTAATAAAAATGAAGATGAAAAAAAATAATAGTGAAAATGGAATAATAATGGTTGACAATGCTTAATCTAATAAAAAATATCAGGAACATGAGTAGGTGTATACATGTTCTGGATCAGCTCATATGTCATGGAGAAGTCATGGCAGTATTTACCTTCTTTATCAGTAATGTTTGAATGTACTAACGATATGGTGAATATTGAAATCACCACAAATATTAATAGTAGCTGAAGGACAATCAGAGAGGATATCATCAATCTTCTCAGATATTTTTTCTAACATTATGATTCCATCATCCTGTTTATAATAGACACTGAAGACAAATGATATACTATGAAAGCTATGATATATTATGTGAAAGTACATGAATGAGAAATCTTCATTTTTGGAATATCTGCTACAGGGGAACCCATTGTTGATATAGGCCCCCAAGCACATGTCCATATTGATTGAGAGGGTCTTCTTAAGTGAGAAGTGGTGAGTAACCCCCTTTTTATCTACCTATATATCTGAGATGAGGTATTGTAATTATTTACTCTATTTACATTGTTCAAACTGTTGTCCTCATCTTTGTTGCCATATTCACAACATTTTGACCATTGTACACTCTAACCTTCTTCATGTGATTGGAATTTCAAACTGAACCCTTTATTTCATCCACCAAGGTAGATTGTTCTAGTTCCTCAAGGACACATGGCCCCGTGGATAAAAGTGTTGGTTGAATCCAGAGACTTGACACAAAGAGTTGTGAATTCAATACCTGGCTATAGCAGGGGTGAATAAAAACTTGGAGGGTTGAGTTAAAAAGAGAGATAACTGATACTGGAATAACTGGAAGAGGCATGGCATGTGGAACTATAAAAATCTACCTCAGTGGATGAAATAAAGCTACATCCTTTAGTGCCTCCAGTTCAAACCTCCACATCTGGGACCTGCCATGCTGCATACACTGAGTTGACTCATTCATATTCCCTTCATATTCCACTGGTAAGAATTAAGTTTAACTTTGACAGCTGCTTGCTGAAAACTGCTACTTTCTGGAACAGACTCCCAAGTGGATGCTTCCCAACCCAAATTTAAGGCCAACTGTTATCTATCTTACATATCTTCATAATATGCTTCTCTTACTCACTTACAATAACATCATTCAGTAACTTATTACCTTGAGTGGCTCTAGGGACTTGTAATGTCTGAACAAATATAAAAAAATAGTTTGGACTTTTCCTTTCGATGCCCACTGCTTTTAGCCTTATTCTCCTTAGTCTTCTGCTCATCATTTTCTCCATAAATGAAGTAGATATTTAGAGATTTAGGGTTAAAAAATTATTGTTTTCCAATTTTGACCTAAAATTTATAAGTTTTAATATCCATGGATGCTATACATTGGAAAAAAGAAAACCTCAGGGATCAGGAATTAATGTAAATAGCATGTGCACAGTATGGCACAAGGTCCCCAAATGAAGATTTTCAATTTAGAGTTTTCTACCTCCTAGAGTGTTCACCACCAAAGGCTATATGATCTGGTCTGTCCTGCTATTTACCTATAGCTGAGGGGAGAAGACATGGATTTGTACCTTTTCCATGGGTATTATTAGGTTGTCCCAAAAGTTCGTAAACACTTGCAAAAAATTGAAATTTTACTCACAAAGTAATAACAAAAACAACAAAAATTATTCCTCAAAATAAAGAACATCATTTTCCAAGACTTTCTGCCATCGATCTGCAAGCTTTTGGATCTGGTGAAAGTACCATTCAGCCAGCTTCGAATCAAAGAATTCTTGACACGCTTCCTCGACTTCATCAAATGAGTCGAATTGGCGGCCCTTCAGAAAGTGTTGCATTGAGTGTAAAAGGCCGTAATCTGATGAAGCACAGTCAGGACTGTAGGCTGGATGTGGCGGAACCTCAACGCCGTCCAGCTCTTCAAACTTGTCTTTGGTCTTCCTGGCTTGGCATTGTCCTGCTGCATCAAAGCGCGCTTTCGGTTGATCAGAGCTGGGTACTTTTGCTTCAACTTTTCGTAGACCCGCTCCATTTGCTGACAGTAAAGTTCGGCACTGATGGCACAACCATTTGAAACCAACTCAAAATGCACAATTCCTGCAAAGTTCCACCAAACGCACAACATGACTTTCTTGCCGAATCGATCTTGTTTTGGAACCGACGGTGTCTCTTGTCCTTTCTGAACCCATCGCTTGTCTCGATTGTGCTGGATTGTGTTGCATAAAAATTCAATTTTTTGCAAGTGTTTACGAACTTTTGGGACAACCTAATAACATGTAAATGAATGTAATGAACTCATTTGGAATTTGAACCCAATTCAATGATCTGAGCTGCTATCCATTACTCCACTGTGCCTCTCTCTCTCTCAATATATATATATATATATATATATGTAGATTTAATGTGGAGAAACTTATCACTTAACTGCCAAGTTCAAAGTTTCCTGAGCACATCGTAGTAATGCCTTCACTTTTCAGGGCTGTTGGCTTCTCTAGGCATTACAACAATGCATTCCCGAAACTTTGAAGTCAGCCAGACTGAAATAACACCTCTCAATTAAGTGACAAGTTTCTCCACATTAATTCTATCAATGCTCTATCCTTACCATTACCATTTGGTATTTATGACAAAAACCTGCCTGTCTAAAATGACTTTCCTACAGAAAATGAACCAACAATTTTCCACTTAAAAAAAACTTACAATTTAATACTATATATATTTCTGCTTGTTAGTAGCTTGTTTTTATATATATATTTATATATATATATATATATATATATATATATATATATATATATATATATAGTTAGTAGCTTGTTTTCTCTCTCTCCCTCTCTCTCTCTCTCTCTCTCTCTATATATATATATATATATATATATATATATATATATATATATATATATACACAGAGTGATTGAAAAGTATTAGTATTGGTGTGTTTGTAAGTGTGAGACCTCAACACCTCCACAAGTATGTCTGTCTTGTGTGGCTGAGAAATGTGGGTAGGGATTGATTTATGGGGTATTATATTAATTCTATCTATGTTGTTAAATTTGTGGTTAAGCCTGTCTGGCCGAAGTGTTTTAAGGACCAAATCCATTTGTCTTCATGTTCCTCTAGAATTTTTCTAATGTTATCTTTTCTGTCTATTTCTATTTTTTCAATTATAGTGAATTTGGCATGGCTTCTGAAATCATGCTTTTCTAAGTGGAAATGTTAATCTATATATATATATATATATATATATATATATAAACATGTAAAAATTTCAGATAAACTGTATCTGTAAGAGGAAAATATAAATAAAGACAAACATGATGAATATTTGAGAGTGTTCTTGAATTTAAAAATTTTGTAAAACTAATAACATTTTTGGTCTTGTATATAAATATTTGTTGCAAAATAAAATCCTTGCATTTACTTTGATAAAGTCCCTTAGAGAACTTTATCAAAGAGGCAAAGTTTTCCTTTTGTTTTTATCAATATACTAGCAGTTGCCCGAGGATGTAACAGTAAGAGATAGATCAAGTATCGACCATCATAAAGACTGAAAAATAAAATTGACAAAGATTATTGATTAAGGTTGACGGACACACATGTCTTAATTATTTTTTTTTTGTTTTTTGTTTTTTTTTACGAATTGGTCAAACCTAAACTCAAACAAAAACATTGTTTTCAATTGTTATGAGTCTATCAATTGAATAGAATTTTATTATAAACAATTGTCTTGTAAATGGAATTTTTAAAGCATTCTGAATGTAAAAATAAAGAAAAAAGTGTGCAAGACAATAAGAAACACTACCTGCCGAAAAAAAGTGAAGTTTTGTTGAAATCGGTTGAAAAATGTAGGAAATCTTATTCCATATATAAACGAACACACACACACACACACACACACACACACACACAATCTGGGTTTTATAATAAGTATAACTCGATATAAGTTGTCCCCCTTTCATTCTGGTGACAGAATCATGTTTTATTGTGTTTTCAAATTGATTTCATGCAAAAACAATTGTGTTTTTTCCAATTTTTGGCACTGTCAGAACCACCGCAATGTAATTTTACGTAGTCCTGTGAACTTTTGTTGAAATCGGTTGAAAAATGTAGGAAATCCGATCCTATATATAAATGTACACACACACACACACACACACACACACACACACACACAATCTATATTATTATATATAATATATATATATATATATATATATATATTATCCTCATCTTTGTTGTTGCTATCATCATGATATGGGTGTTGTGCCTTCCAGCCTTTATCAGGTGTATATTGATTTGGATAGCTTACAAGGAATTCTGAAGCCTTTATTTAATCTACAGGCATAGACTGTTCTTGTTCCACTTCCCATGTACAGGGATATCTTGCCTAGTCCTTATTTTTAGTACTGCACAGTAAAAACTCCTCATCCCAGAAATTCAGAGCTTTTTTCTTAATACACACACACACACACACACATATCTATATATATATATATATATATATATATACATGTGAGTTAAAATTACTTATAGCAACTGATCAATTATTTAACTTTTGCATGAAAATTTTAGATATGGTCAGTCACTATTCATATATATATATATATATTTTAATAATTTTTTTTATTTAAAAATATTTTACATCATGACATGGAAATTTCTATGTTTTCAAACTTTAAATTCATTCCAATATCCAGCGATGTTAGGTAACTTTAAAGTTACCTAACATTGCTTTAAAGTTATCTAACATCACTCGATAATGGAACAAATTTAAAGTTGTAAAACATTGAAATTTCTGTGTCACAATGTAAAATATTTTTCAAATAAAAATATTATTAAAATATTATGCTCTACATTGTATCAAGCACATTTTTTGAAAAGTAAATGCTAAAGAACTGTGGATTCTTAATCTGCCTCTTCTTTTTCTTTATTTGTATATATATATATATATATATATATATATATATATATATATGTGTGTGTGTGTGTGTGTATATGTATATATATATATATATACATATTTATTTTATATTATACTGAAAACATGTAAAAATCACTACACAATTGCAGTTGTGTTTCAATGCATACAACATTTGTAACATTTAATTTAAAAGCGGCAATGTTCATAACATTTAATTTAAAATTGTGTAGCAATTTTTACATGTTTTTGTAATATCCTAAAATAAATAATATTGCTTTACTCTGTATTGAGCCCATTTAAATTAAATATTATGAACTTTGAATTGTACTTTATTCATTCTCATCATACTGGATATATATATATATATATATATATATATATATATATATATATATATATATATATATATAACAGAGGGAATGATTTCTTTTAGTAGAAAAGGAAAGATGTCATTATCATTTGCATCCAAGTAATGTTTTATATTTGCAAATATGCAGATGTCAAGTATTTTTAGATCAGGATTGATAGATTTCTGTGATGAATAAGTTCTACTATGTTTAGAAATTGCAGTGATTGATGTTTATTTTTTAAAAAATGTTTTCATAAAAGTGCAAAGCCTTTATGAAACAAAATTGCTTTTATAAATTTCCTCTTTTGTTTTTATTTTGCAAGATCAGCAGAATGGCATAATTTTTAGTTTTTCTAATTATTCTTTTCTTTTAAGTTACTAAGAGGATTTCTATGATATTCTTATTTTGACAGCTGATCGAGCAGAGCTTTCCTTCAGAAAAGAGTATTTGGACATTTCTATTACTTATAGACCCAACACTTATTCATCGTGACAGGAAATGCCACTGAATTGGTTGTTTCAGTCTGTGGATATTATAGAGGAGATATTAAATGGTCAGAATTCATCGCACTCAGAATGCTGAATATTTTGTATTGTATACCTTGTATGTCAGAATATTGTGAACTTTTACTATCTTGATATGTTATTTTCTTCTACTAAACCAAAAGATTTGTCATTTATCATCCATAATCATGTATATGGTATGCAACCGACATTTTCCTGTACCATGGCAGCTGCTTACTTCCAAACAGTGACCAGAGAATATATATATATATATATATATATATATATATATTTAATCATCTTACCCTAAGGAAGTCAATAAAGCTGCTAAGACACAAGGGGATACTGAGTGTAGAAGAACAAGAAAAAAAAGTTACTCATTAGTGTGAAAGTATAAGAAAAAAAATAGAAACATTATTAAGGAGCAAGAATAATAGAAGATTAATCAAAAGGACAGTACATAACGATTGATATTGCATTTGAATTTTTGAAGACCAAAGTTGGCTGGAAAGCATGAAGCTGGAACAGATTTCCACAAATGAGAAATACGAGAAAAAAAAACTTAGCATAGAACTAACAGTTCTTTTAGATTTTCTGTTTTACAATAGAAAGTGACGTGCTAAAAAAATTAGAGACACCTGCACACATGATGGTTTTGCTCTTCCTATTTGCAAAAATTTACATAGTTACATGGTGTATAAATGACATAATAGGTGAAGAAGTAAATTTTCTAGCAGTCAAAGAACATTGACACTTGTAGGAATTAATACCTTATATATATTTTCAGCCAATAAATACCATCAGAAGGTTTGTTTGATAAACAATCATTATAAGGGTAAATACCACCAAAATACTTGTGGACGTAATTGTAAACCTACCATGTATTATTTTTGGACCATTTAGAAAATAACAATAATAACTCTTTTCACACTCCTGCAAATTCAAGAATAAAATTTTCATGAGCCAGTGTGAAATTATTTTCTAACTCATGAAAACCATGTGTGCAAAAAGTTCACACCTCTAAGTGACAGATTTTGAATCCCCTTATGGATATAAAAATAGAGGTATACTGTTTCCCGTGGTTCAAAACAATTTTGGAAGCCAGTTTGAGCTACACACACACACACACACACACACACACACACACACCATAGAAGAAATGAAAACAGCAGCTGCTGACTAAGGCCTTGCCTATGCACACAATGGAAGGGATTAACCAGAAACCACCTACTAAGGCTTTGTCTATGAACTCACACGGATTAAGGCTGACTATCATAAAGTAAGTATCTTCACACTTCAAAATAAGAACACTTAATTACTTAATAAACAAACTTCTCTGCAAGGAAAATTAAATATTTTATGGTTATTGTATGTTTCCGAAATAAAAATATAAATATTATTTCAATTAATAGTCTACATTTTTTATTTTTCATCTAAAAGATGTTTTGTTTTTAAACGTTTCAAATCCCAACACATTTTTTGACTGTAGAGCGATTGTTGTGGTTACTAGACTGCAACTGCTCCACGTTTTTTTTTCGTTTTAAACATAAGTAAAATTTTACATTATTTGTCCTAATCTTTGTTGCTAATTCACAATATTTTCATCTTTGTACTTTCTGACCTTGCTTTTCGATCTAGGTCACCTTCAAAAAATTTTGAAATGAACCCTTTATTTTCTTTTTTTTTATCACTTGGAACTGATCATTTTACCTGTATCTTTAGTAATGGAATATATGCATCAGTTCCACTTGAGGTCAGATGTGAGTTTGAGTCCCAATATTCTCTAAAGTCATGGTGCCTCCTCAAAAAGACATCCATTAATGCATTAGGCTATACTACATAGGAACTCGGAGCTTTAAAGATATAAACACATTGAAAACAGGGTGAGCAATAAGTGAGCAGTACTAAATAAGACATAGATTATAAAGAGTAGATAGATTTACCTATCGCCAAGTTCCTATGTAGTATAGCCTATTGCATTAATGGATGTCTTTTTGAGGAGGCACCATGACTTTAGAGAATATTGGGACTCAAACTCACATCTGACCTCAAATGGAACTGATGCATATATTCCATTACTAAACTACTACTACTGTACTGATGCGGCATTCACCCTGGGCAGATTGAGCCGGCTTCTTCCTGTTATGAGAAGAAGATTCTTGGGATAAATTACAGAAGTAGGGTACCCAGGCCTACTCGGATAACGTTCTTGCTTGCCGTGGGGTTCCCACAGATGCAGATACAGGAACGACCAGAAGCCGCCTGTTACCGATGCAGACGCTCCTTGGATTTTCACCAGAGCCCTTGTTAGCCGGGCGTGTGTGTCAGACCTGTCCGCCTTGGTGGCCCTACCAGGAACTAAGTTCGGGCGGCATAACTCTGACACTACTGTTTACACCCCCCCCACCGACTGTGAGGTAAGGGTTGGACTTTGAGGGGCTTACAGTACCAGGTGTTCCCAAAGCGGTCCCCCCATCTAAGTACTGACCTGGCTCTACGATGCTTAACTTCGGTGATTGAGCGAGAACCGGTGTTTCAGCGTGATTTGACCGTAAGCCATTACTAAAGATACAGGTAAAATGATCAGTTCCTTGTACCACTCCAGAAAGTACCTCAGAAAGTACCTCAGGCTATCCTATACTTTTACAAGAGCCAGATCAGACAGAAGATGGAGTATTGTTGTCATATTTGGGTGGGAGCTGCCCAGCCTTCACTTCCCAGATTTGATAGAGTTCAAAAGCATATCTGAGTCCTTGTGGATGACAAATTATTTTCCACCAACCAACCTCTCTTTCACAGACAATATTCTCACTGCTGTATTGCTACTTCCATGGAAAGTGTTTGGACGAACCACAATTTTTGGTTCTGCTAGGTCTATCCTTCACAGTTAGGACCCAGCATGCCACCCACATTGTAGTAAACCACCCACATTCCCTCCGTATTCCATTGGCAAGAAGTAAGTTCAACTTTCATAGCTTCTTTCTGTGAACCTCTTCTCTGTAAAACTGACTTCTAAGAGAATATTTCCCCAAGCACTACAATTTTAACCTGTTCAAGTCTAGAGTTAATCATTATCTTCCCCTCCCATCCATATAAACTACCCCTTAACATAACCCTCTACCTTGAGTCGCCCCCAAGCTTTGTATAAGGTGAACCATATAGTAAAAACAAAAAAGAAATCCCCAGACCAGGTAGTTCAGACTTAGACTCTGAGAAAACAGGGTGAGAAATAATTGAACAGGATAAGGTATCCCTAGACAGGATCAAGGAAATGAGAACACTCTAACCCCATAAATTATATAAAGGGTTTAATCTGAAATTCTCTGAAGGTTGACCAGATCAATAAACAGCTGATGGAGACCAGGGGTCTCAATGACTGAAACATTGTGATAATAACAACAAAGACAAGGAGAAGTTGGCACCATTGACTTCCAACAGCAGCAAAAACACAACTCATGTAACTCAAAGAGAAAATAATGATATAATCAAACAGTTAATTTTCTGCAAGAATGTACTGAAAGGTTTCACAAAATCAAACCAAATATCAGAATAGATAACATTTTTGTCTGCTATCTTGTACTGTAACAAGAAGAGCATCTTCTTTTCTTCCTTAGAGATTGTACACCTGAAAATGCTGGGAAATGGGTCAATTAAAATGTCATCGCAGCACAAAGACTGCATTCAACTGTCCAAACAAATCTTGGAATGATGATGGCTTTTCTCAAAATTATAGACAATTTCCTTATGAATAGTTGAACTTTCAACATTGGAATGTTTTAAATGGGTTTATTATTTATAATGGTTAGCTGCAGTATGGCTCAAGTTAATATGGGAATTAGAACTGTGCAACCAAAACAGTTTGAAGTTGATTGCCTCAAAAAAGTCAGTTTGCAAGTTCTAGCATTTTTTCTGGACTTGAACAGTGGTTTTGCAACACAAAGTTAAACTGGATTCAATAGGGTCTGGGGAAGTTCTGAAAAGCAATATTTGAAATTCTAGTCTTTTTTTCTGAACAGTGGTTTTGCAAACACTGGTTTTTGCAACAGAGTGGGGGTCTTGAAAATCAAATTGGATTCAATAGGGTGGTTTGCAACACAAAAAAACTATTCAATAGGGATAAAATTATGCAACCAAGAAAGTGGGGTCACTGCTTGACTTGAAAATCAATATTTGAAATTCTAGTCTTTTTTGGAAGCAGACAACATGGTTTTTGCAACACAAAGTTAAACTGGATTCAACAGTGGTTTGCTTGACTTGAAAACAACAAATTCTAGTCTTTTTCATGGGGCGAACAGTTCAAGTTAAACTGGATTCAATAGGGATAAAATTATGCAACCAAGAAACCAACTTGAAAAAATATTTGAAATTCTAGTCTTTTTCATGGGCTTGAACAGTGGAAAAAGTTAAAAAGGGATAAAATTATTTGAAATTCTGCTTGACCTTTTCTCCTGGATTGACCAATGATACTGGTATGAAATGCACAACAACCTCAATAACCTCAATAACCAAACAGATCTGTATAGATTTGAATCATGTATATTTGAGCAGTAATTTTTTTGTTTATACATATATCATTAAATACGATAGAAAAGGAATATTTGTTAATTTCATTCATGTGATCTCTCTTTTCAAACATTTAAACAAATCATTGAAATGTTATTATATCCACATTTTGAAGTATTGTAGTCCCTGTCAACACCATAGGCTTCATTTGCTCAAAGCCATTTTTAACCATTGACCTGAGAAAGCAGTTGTATACAGTTGATAGTTTAGATATTTCTGAATGAGTTGGATGCCATGCCTAATATCCATATGAAAATCTATACTTAAGAAGACTATTAAAAACATGACAAGTTCTTAGATTAATGTTTTGGTTTTTGTAGCATCTTGTGTTATTGAACAAACTAACCTCAAAATTGAAAATGCATGTACAGCAATCCCATTGTACAATTTGACCAATTTTGCCCAAGTAGTAGTTCCAAGTGCATCCAGGATCGTAACACCTGTCAGGGTCCCAGCTATGGACAAATAGTGAACTTCCAAACCAAAACAAAACAATATGAAAGTATAAAAATACATTTTATAGTAAAAATACAAGCAATACATTTTTATATAAACAAAATTACCAACAATACCTATATATAGTAAAATTATGAAATTGATTCAAAGATCTCAAGAAAATTAAATTTTAGCATTAAATGTCTTATAATCAATCAATCAGCCATTTTACACTCTTGCCTTCTTCAGGTGATATATGTTGAAATTTCAAACTGAACCTTTATTATTTAGCCCACTGGGGTAAATTGTTCAAATTCCATGTGATATGCTTCTTTTGGATATCTCAATTCCAGTTAATTCCTCTTAGTAACTAAGCTCTCCAAGGTTTTGTTCACCTTTGCTGTGGACAGGTATTGAACCCACACTCTTTGGGTTAAGTCACTTTATTAGATTATTCAAACCAACGCTTTTATCCAGAGGGAAATTTTTATCAGGAAACTTTTACACACACCTAATATATAATCTCATGGATTTTTTTCATGTTATGCCATTCTATCATTTCAATTAACAGAGCAAAATATGTGGGAATGTTGGGTTAATGTTGAACTGAACAAATTATTTATTTTGGCTTTTGGAAACAGTAATGAGTCTATTAGCAGTGTGATATTGTAGTTAAGATTCAATCATTTTCACAGATGCTGGGGATCAATTTTAAATGAAGTCTTTTCAGTTTCTATTTTATGTCTAATGTTTTCTTTCCTCATAGGCCAAAAAAAAAAAAAATACCCAAGTTTACATGTGCAGATTAAATGCAAATGTAGAACTAACATGATGTTTCTATGATTACATTGTCAAGGGACCATACATTATATCAATGGGATGTTAATGAAAACTATCCTGAATTTGAATGTTTTGTGTAAATGCAGTTTATATGCTTCAGTGATAAATAATGAGGAGGCATGGTGGAGTAATGGATAGCGGCTCGGATTAAAGAATCGGAGAGCTGAGTTCAAATTCCAGTATCACAGCAAACTAACTTCATTAGAAAAATTGAAAATGCATGTACACCAATCCCATTAAACAATTTAGCCAATTTTGACCAAGTAGTAGTTCACCATACTAATAAATTTCTGGAAGCTAAAGGCCATCATTTTGAGCATCTCTTGTGATTACAGAGTCCAAAGGTAACTTGTTTTCATCCTGTGATGTCTGCATAAATTTAGTATTACAATATTTATACAAGTGTTTTTTTTTCTGAAGTGTTTTTTTTGATTGACTCTCTATATATATATATATATATATATATATATAAAAGTGAACATAGAAGTCAACACTAAGAGTGCTCGTGGCCTGACTATTGCATCTAGCATGAAACAGACAGTCACCTCTAAGTGTTGACTTCTATGCTCACTTTTATATTTACACAAGCTCTATCTCTGATATTGAGCACTTTATCCCAGAAATATAGCACATCTTAAGACTATATTTCTTCATTCATATATATATATATATATATATATATATGTATGTATAGTTGGACACTTGTATTCGTCTACTAGGGTAGCTAGCCAATCCCTATTGCAAACGCTTGCTCAGGCACATTTGTGTTTATTCAACATCCACAGAACCCACCTGTAATTTATACTGAAACTAGTTACAGTTTCTGTGTAATAAGGCCGGCACACTCAAGCTCTCAGCTATGATGACTTGTAACTCTGTGCTAACACAGCTATCGATGGCCCCCAAGTGTTCTGTCTATCTAGTTTCACTTACAAGACTTGGATCAACCTGTGGTGTGGTTTTCAGGCACTTTTCAAAGGTTCTGCATGCTGGGATTGACCCCTTCCAGTCTGATAACATCGGAAAGTCTCTTTCCTGACAAATCGACCATGGTGAAATTCAAACCTGGGTCTCATGGTCAGAATGCGAATGTTCTAACCACTTAGCCACAGATATATATATATATATATATATATATATATATATATATATATATATATATATATATATATATTGCTTCAGGTTCATGGCTCTCTACAATTTCCTGTTCTTGCTCAATAACTTTAGTCCTTTTGCCATTTCTCCCAAACCCTGCTCCATCATCCATTCACTCTAGCTCACCAGGTAGTTTGTGCATGTCTTTCCCCTGTCTCTCTTACCTTCAATCTTTCCTGTGAGTATCAAATTTTCGAAGCCCTCTTTCTTCATTATATGCCCCAGAAAGTTCAACTACCACTTTCTGGTGTTAAGTATAAGTGTCTTTTTTGTTGTGATTGTCTCTAGAAATTTATCATATATAATAAAAATATAGTAAAAAAATTTCAGAGTCTTAGGTGCAGACATTAGAAGTATTGAGTTGAAGTAGAATTTAGAAGGAGAACCAATCCTAAACAGGAAATTCAAGGGATAAGCTTCAACTCCTGCTGATGATAGGTGGGGAACAAAAGGTGAAGGTTCAGGTGAATATGACATGTAGTAAGACATCTCAGCCAAGCTGTATCAATTTCTGCTGGGTCTGCAAAGCGACATCAAGTCTGGCGTTGAACTGATGGTAAGCAACATCATTCACACATTGGCAAATTCTGGATGCTTTTTAAACAAATGAGGTTATATTTCATTTTAGTTTGTAATTAACAAAAAGTGATGCTTGCAAATAAACTGCTCAGTCTGAAATTTAAATTTAATTGCAGAAGCAATTTGTAAGCAACTATTTTAATTAAAAGGAAACAAATATTAAAAAGAAAAAGTAGAAAGAAAATCCTAAAGTTTTAACAAATAGCAGAGTTAAGAAAAGCAATCTGTAATCATTTGAAATTAGTTTGTGATAGTAATATTAGCTGTTTCCTTATAAGGAAACATTTGACATTCATTCACTAAGCAGCCAGTGCTACTTGTGGTTGAAATTTATAAAATCTTTCTTAAAACAATTTTTCAAGAAAATAGGTTTCTCGAGTCTATTAGCTGTTTTCACTCTTTCCAGTATTGAGGGAGGCTTCCTTAAGGTAATGATGTTTATAGTAATATTAACTGTTTCCTTATAAGAATGCATTTGGTATTCAATGACTGATCAGTGTCGGTTGAAATTTATAAAATCTTTCTCTTAAAAACAATTTTTCAGGAAAATTATTTTTTTCAAGACCAGTAGCTCATTTCAGTATTGACAGAAGCCTCCTTAAGATAATAACAGTAATAGTTATTATTTGTTTCTTTATAAGGAAACATTCAGCATTCATTGACTGAGCAGCCATCTTTTTCTTTAGAACATATGTACTTGTTATTTGTGGAAACCCCAAATATTTGCATGTTTTTCTGAAGAACATATGTATAGATTATTCGCTGAGAACTCCCTTGATTCGCATATCTTTTTGATAGAACATATTTAAAATATTCTTGTATAATTTTTCTGTTATTTAAGTGACGTAAAACATATAACAGTCCATTATTATAGTAAAAATTGGCAGAATTGTACATCTTCATTGTAAAAAAAAACAAGCACAAAAACATGTGTAGCTTTGTTCTTTGTTAGGGGCTGTGGCTGGGGTCTTAAAACTGGCTTATGCTAAATCATCATACTTCTGTTTTTAGAAAATGTTTTAAACTTTATATTTTATGTCTTGTGTGCACATATTTTATACAGTATTTTCAATGGTTGTATTGATCTATGTGTAATTAGAAACGGTCATTGTACATATGAAAGAAAATTTATACTAAGTGTATGGTCACCAATACTATTTTTCAAAAATGTTTTCCAAAGGGTCTGAAATGTTTCTAAAGTGTTAAGTTTAAGGCACATGGGGTTTCAACAATCAAAATAGGTACTTAGAAGCCGTTTTTTGGGGGAGGGGTTTACAAGTATTTGTGGATTCTAACTATTTGCGGCCTGTTCTGGTCCCTAACCCCGCAAATAGGTGGGACTCATTATATGGCTATTCAAATTTTTGTATGCCTAATATTATGCTGAATATAAAAGTTACATATGGATAGATATTAATGTAGAGAATGCATGTGTCATGCAGAGGTGTGTGTGTGTGTGTGTGTTTGTGCGCATATTTGTATGTATATATGTGTGTATTTGGGCACCTCAAGGTGGTGTAATGGTTAGCAAGCTTGTCTAGCTAGAACAATTATGACTGAGCAGTGAGTCTGATCCTCACTAAGTGCCCCCTACTTTCAGTCTTGTGCCACATCTAAGCAGTGCTTAGAAAATCACTATGTGTGTATTTGTTTGTGTGCATATGTGAATGTTTGTGTGTGTGTATATGTGTATGTTTGTGTGTATTTATGTGTGTATATGTGTGTGTTTATGTGTATATATGTATGTATGTATATGTGTATGTATGTGTATATATATGTGTGTAAATATGTGTTGTGTTTATCTATGTGCCTATGTGTGTATATGCGTGTATATTTGTGTGTATATATGTGTGCATGTGTGTATATGCGTGATTTTGTGTGCATATGTGTTTGCATCTATGTGTGTATATGTGTATGTTTGTGTTTGCATGTGTGTGTGTGTGTGTGTAAGTGCTAATTTCTCACTTAAATGGCACAGATTTAGCACCGAGTCAATGAAACCATTTTTACTTGTTCAGGTGTCCTATATCATTTTGTAAGCTTCTGCCTGTCTTGGGATCTTCAAACTTGTTAAGGTGTCAGATAACCCATTATTTGCCACTGGATGCTGCCTTGGTCACGTGATCTTTTTTTGGGGGGGTGAAGCATCTTTACAACAACAAGCTGACATTTTCAATCAACCCAGACCTTTATGCCTGCTCTATGTATGTGCGTGTGAACCTTGATGCTTTCTCCCTCTAGGTGTTAATGATAAAACCTGACTTTAAATTCAGTTCTTTTTGTCAAGACTCCATTTTGATTTTTGTCCTTTGTCAAGATTTATATAAGTAATTTTTTTTAATCATTTCACCCCAAACAAAGCAATAAAGCCACTAAGATGCAAGAGATTACTGAGTGTGGGAGACTATAAGAAAAAAAAACATTATTAAAGTAGATAAAACAATAAAAGAATTTTGAAGACAAACGATAACAGTTGAGATTGCATTTGAATTTTTGAAGATCAAAATTGACCAGAAAGCACAAAATATATGTGAGCAATTAATAAATTAAAAAGTGCAGATTTATTCAGTGAGATCCCTGTGGTTAAAGCTGCTCTGTGAGATTTTTTTAATATTCAGCTCCATCAATATCAATGTTTTTGCAATGTTAAGTCTGTTACTTTATTAATTAGAATTAAATTAATACATTAATATTTTATTTTATTAATATGTAAAATCAATATTATAATTTATTATTAATATATTAAATTAATTTATGTAATAAATTAAAATCTTCATATAATTTTCCTTTATAGATATAAACTTTCCTTTATATAACCGTCTCAGATTTTATTTAATTTTATAGTCAAAACCTTACTTGATCTTATTTTCTGCTAGTTTTATAGTTGTTTTCCTAATCTTAGTATTTTAATATGGAGTAGATTACTGTACAAATTCAAATTCTCAGTTGTAACAACCATTCTGAAGTGAAATTGCTCAAAACTTTCATTCTCTCAAATGATTACATATATAATGGGTAGGATTTATTAAACAAATACGTCAACACTTTCATTCTCTCTAATGATTAATGAGTAGGATTTCATTTATTAAACAAATGCGTCAACATTTTCATTCTCTCTAATGATTACATATATAACGAGTAGGATTTATTAAACAAATACGCCAACACTTTTATTCTGTCTAATGATTACATAATGAATAGGATTTATTAAACAAATATGTCAAAATTTTCATTCTCTCTAATGATTACATATAGAACAAATAGGATTCATTAAAGAAATAACAGCGTATCACATAGCATAAATTTTGTCAGATTTTCCAAAGCCTCACCTAATTTAGGTGTTCATCTGTGTGCCCTTGGGAAGAGTAGGGCAGTCAAGCATGACCTTCACCTCTGTGTGATAGTATTTTAATGAAGAATACAGTATAAACAATAATAATATTTTTATTTGCATTTAACAGCTTTATAGATGATAAAAATTTATTTTGATGTTTTGAATTGATTTTTCTCTACTCAAATCGACTTATTGAAATATGTTACATATATAAACATATTTGTACTTTTAATCCATATTATTTGTTATGAAGTTCTTTGTCGATTATTTTAAATACTTTGTTTGAGTAAACAAGATCATTTATGTAATGTTTCTTTAATTTAATAAAATTTTCCATTTTTCTATTAAGATTATTTTTAGTGCTATTAACATAAATACTTTGTATCATCAAGAGCTGTAAAAAGTATGTCAATATTACTAAAACCAATGACTTTCATATTTAATAACATTTCAGAGAGTGAATTTCAAAATATATGCTAGAAAATTAGCATCAAATAACCCTTCTAGAAATAAGAAATTACATGAGGTTCATTTAGGTTTATATAAATATACTAGCAGCATGGCCTGGCGTTGCTCGTGCTTGATTCAAAAATCGTACGACTCATACAGCAATCGCTATCACTTGACTTAAAATATTTTTGCCCTTCCTTGTCTTTAAAGGAGTGCCCTTTGCCGTGCTGATGTTGCTACATGCCTTACTTCTTGCCTATCTAAAACTGCGAATTTTTTCTAAGCTCTATACTAAACATTATATCTGTTACGAAAAAAGAACTAAACAAAATGAACACAAAATGATCAGCTTTAAAAAAGGACTCGTAACTGGAAAAACTGAATGAAAAAGAATGTTAACAACAAATACTTTTTCACACCCAACCCAGTTCTGCGGAATCAAAATCAACGTTGAGTTTAAGCAAGCAAATGAGCTAATTGGAGTGCCATGCAGATTTAAATTTTTCCCACTCGTGATGAATGCAGCTATCAATTTTTTTGCATGCTAGAATGCTAGTTAACATTCATGTCAGTCAGCTATTTGCTCTCACGCTGACCAATAGAATCTTCCTGCCTATTTGTGGCAGCCAACTATAGGCTCTCACTCTGGCCAGTAGAAAATGGCCACAAACTACATGAAAACTGCCGTAGAAGCATGAAAAAATCGATTATTTCCACTATCGATGGGAATTAGGAAATGCAAAGTCAGTCTTGGCCTTCCTGCTAACTTTGTGCATGTAAATTTTGGTGCAAATCCGTCAAAAAATTACGGCTGTACATTCATTACACACACACATCCTGCCTTTTATAGATAAAGATACTCTAGCACATGATTTAACCATTAGCCAATGAGGTTTTACTGAGGTGTGGTTAATATCCCTGTACTGTAAGTGGGGCTATGATTCTCCTCATTTTAGATAGAAGAAGTTGATTAAGGCAACAGAAGATGTCGATTGACATTACATGTAAAGTTTTGAAAGATGGACCTGGGAACAACAGCAATTAAAAGGTGGTTCCATGCTCCTCATAAACCCTTGATCAGAGGCCTTGCTACCAGATGTAGTTTATTGTCATATCCATGATGTGTATATATCTTTTGTTAGGACCCCTAAATCTGCTATCATGTAACTATTTTTGGATCTGAAATGCGAACAAAGTAGTTTCTAAAGAATTCATGGATTTTATTTATAATCCATCATTATTTCTTATTATTTTAAATGTTATATTTACTAGATACATGATTGGATTCATGCCTTTTTCAAGGACATTAGCATGAAGTGAACAAAATAGAATAGACTGGTATTCGGATTCTAATTTCAACTTTCAAATAAATGCTACAATATCTGCACATTAACAAATCATGTGCAGGTTTATATAAAAAATGTATATATATATATATATATAGGGCATGATGGTCATACTTACGATATAAGTGTGTATTGTTTACCTGCATAGTGTTATTAGTGTTGGTGTAAATGTGTATATATCTATTTATGTGTTGGTTAGAGTATTTGCACTGAGGAATGTGTAGGTTGGTGTATAAATACAATTTATGTTTTTTTGATTTTGAAAATGCTACACTCATAAAAAAAAAAATAATAACTGTATATAGGAAAATTCTGTGGGAAGTGCCGCCATTGAAAAAATTATCCAAATATTAATTTATGTGTATGTTTTTCCCTATTTCACCTTTGTGTAACAAAAGTAATGTATATCTTACAAACAAATATGCACAACAGATTCATAAAATCGAAAGAAAATGGTTGAATACATCAAAATAGATATAATGACAATATTCTATATATATGACAATCTCTGACGTTATTTTCAGTTAAAACTATGAAAATAGTATTTATGTGTTCCATGTTGCTAGGTACATTCTGTATTTGTTTTTATTAGTTACGTTGTTCATTAAATTTCATTTTCGTATTTTGCTTTGATAAAGTCCACATTGGACTGAAACGTTACCGTTCCTCAATTACCAATTTTCCTTTTGTCATATATTTTTTATTCATAAATATTGTATGTTCTATATATATTAAATGTGGAGATATATTTTATATATATATATATATATATATCTGTATGTCCTATTTTATTGTGTATGTGTATTTATATTTAAGTATATTTCTGTTTGTATGAATGTGTTTATATATTTGTATGTTAGACTATATGTATATTGCTGTGTGTTGGTGTTTGAAGGTATATTTATGTATCTATATGTTAGTTCGTTTATATATGTATTTGGTTGAATGTTGTTGTATTTTTATGTATGCATGTATATATGGGTAGTTGTTATTGTAGATAGATATATTTATTTATATATATATGTTTATTTGTAGATATGTATGTATGTGTGTATATATATTTATGTATGTTTGTGTATGTATATATATATGTGTGTATGTTGGCACCTATTATGTATGAGTTTGTTTATGTGTATGTGTGGGTATGGAAACTTTGGTTTTTTTTTTTTTTTTTTATATATCTAAGTATGTGTGCATAAAAGTCTATGTGTATATATGTGTGTGTATTTAGGTTTATATGTATATGTGCGTACATGTGCACTTGTTATCATGGATATGTTTATGTTTATATATTTATTTGTATGTATTTCTGTATGTATATGTATGTATGAGTATATATTTATGTGTGTTAATTTGTTTTTGCTGCCGTGTATATATATATATATATATGTATATATTTGTGGATTTCTTTATCCTGTTTTTCTTTGCCAAATATATAATGAAACTATTATCAACTTATATGATTAATAATATATATATTTTTATTGATATTTATGGTTTTAGAATTTTCGTTTTAATATATTAAATAATATTATTTTAAACATTTTTATCTTTGTATATTTGCTCCCTTAAGTTATAATTCAATAAGTGGTTAGCATTTATTTAAGTCTGAAATATTTACTGGTTGTGATTTCTCAATGTCTATGCCATTGTCTGTGGATGTATGTATGTGTATATATCGGTGTCTATGTGTATGTAGAGTGTATTCACATTTATCTGTGTGTGTATAAGTGTTAGTTTCCACGTCTCCTTTTTTTTTTTTTTCATAAAGGGCTGTAGAGATGTTCATGTATTCCCCCACCTCTTTTTTTTTTTTTTTAGTGTGTATGTTTTTGTGTGTGTGTGTGTGTGTGTGTGTGTGTGTGTGTGTGTGTGTATCTAATTATGTCTGGATGCTTATGTATTATAATCTGATTGTTTTTTTGTTGTGTCACGCGTGAGTTTAAGACCATATTCACAAACTTTAAAATAAAAACGGAAAAGAAAGGGAAAAAAGAAAAATATATATACATGTATTATCAAATGACCGGATGTATTGTAGCGTCTTGTCTTGTTGAACGTAATTTCAATGAAGAAATGAATTGAATAAACATATATATTTTTTCTTTTCTCAATAATTTTGTAGTTTTTAAACTTAATAGTGATTAAATTTGGTTTTTAAAAATTGCCAGTTTTTAATTTTAATATTAAATTTTATCATGTAAATTTATAATTATTAGTTAGTATAAATTATTTTTAATATTACACGTATTTAAAGATCTGAATAGCTATTAGAGCAGGATTTCGTTGTCAAGCTTTTGAATCTTTCTATACTTCGTTTTTGATTGGTTATTCTAGCTTTTGTAACAATGTTTCCCCCTAGTGTAGGATCGTTAATTAATCTGAAACTTTTAAAACCATTTATTTTCTTTTCAACATCATCACTTGATAAGACACAGAATGTGTTGAAACAAAATGGCTATTTTTGTAGTGATTTTATAACATACTTATGTTATAATTTTTTTATAAAAATAATTATATATATATATATATATATATATATACACACATTTTAATCAGTATCACCCTATATAAGGCAGTAAAGGCACTAAAACACTGGGGGTTACAGGGTGTGGAAGAATTAGGAACAGAAACATTAATAATGAGTGGGAAGAGAAAAGAGTAATCAGAACGACAGTAATAAAGATTGACATTGCATTTAAATTTTTACAGATTAAATTTGGCTGGAAAGCATGCAGCCAGAAGGGAGTTCCATAAGTGAGAAATGTGAGAAAAGAAACTGTTAACATAGAATTTATGGTTACATCTAGCCAACTCAACTGTAAATTGATGAGCTTCCGATGCCAGTCATGTACTTAAATTCAAAAACTCAAGATACCATTGTGAAGAGGTCATTTGAACAATTATTATGAAAGTACTTATAAAAAAGGCTTAGAGAGGCAACCTTATGGTGGTGGGAAAGTGAGCCACCAGGATCAAGACCGATAATATTGTTGATTCTTCTTTGGATTTTATCAAGGAGCTGAAGGTAAATAGCAAGGGCACTGGACTATATGTGGCAGCAATATTCTAAGCATGGGCAAATGGTAGAATTATAGATATGCATGCATTCATATTAACAACAATATTAACAAGTGACATTGTATTTAAATTTTTGAAGATTAAAGCTGGCTAGAAAGCATGGAGCTGGAAGGCTGTTCCACATTAAGAAGTATGAGAAGAGAAACTGCTAGCATAAAACTTATGGCTACATCTCGCCAGCTCAACTATAAATTGATGAGGTCTTGACACCAGTCTAGTACTGAGCTTAAATTCAAAAGTCTAGGTACCATAGTGGAGAGGTCATCTGGACTATCACCATGAAAGTATTTCCAGAAAAGGCACAGAGAGGCAACCTTACGGTGGTGAAAAAGTGACTAAAGCTGAACTGCCAGATCTGGACCAGTAATATTGCTAATTATTCTTTGGATTTTATCAAGGAGCTCAAGCTCAAATAACAGGGGCACTGTACCATATGTGGCAACAATATTCTAAGCATGGGCAAATAGTGCACTTATATATATGTAAGATAGATTCTGGAGAGAAAAACTGTCTCATACAACACAATGAAACAACTTTCTTTAGCAGCTGACCTAGCAATTGATTCAAAAATGTAAAAATACACATTTTTTCCTCACTGGTACACCTCCTCAGGTCAGCAGGAAAGAAATCTGTGTATATGTGTATGTGTGTATGTGTGTGTGTGTCTGTGTGTATGTATGTGTGTGTGTCTGTCTGTGTATGTGTATGTATATGTGTGTGTATGTGTGTGTCAGTGTGTGTCTGTGTATGTGTGTGTGTCTGTGTGTGTGTATGTGTGTGTGTATGTCTGTGTGTGTGTCTGTGTGTGATTCAATATTAAATCATTAATATTTTTTCTACTAGACTGGTGTCCCTCAGTCGGAATGAAAGAATTGTTCTGAAGCCATTATTTTAATTTGTGATGTCAATTGTTGATCTGTTTATGTTGATGCTTTATGTTGTTTATAGTTTGACGTAGATGATTCCGATTTTTGTTTTGATAAGATGTTATTTTCTTGAAGTTTCAGTCCATTTTTCTTGCTTTGTTGAAAATTGGTTTTATTTAAGGTAAATCCTTCTCTGTTTCTGTCAGAATCAGTTGAAAACAAGAGATTCATGTATTTTCTGATTAAATATTAGTTTTTCTTTGTGTTTTCCATGTTGACAGGATCAATGTCAGTAGGATATAGAATCTGAATAAAAATTTGATAAATTAGACAAAGCCGAAAGCTATTTTATTTACTTGACAATGTGTTTCGTCCTTGCTAGATAAGCTTCCTCGGGTCAGAATGTAAGAAATCTATGTATGCATCTGTGTTTAGTATCTATTTATCTATTATTTTATTTTTTTTATGCATTTCACCTCAAGCAAGGAAAATGTGCCACTAGTACACAAGGGACTACAGAGAGTGTAAGTAAGGGGTATAGAGGGGGGTTGAGGAAAGGATAAAAAATAGAACGGAGGAGGATAAAAAGAAGAACAGTGATCAAGGCAACAGAAGATGTCGATTGACATTACATTTAAATTTTTGAAAGTTATAGTTATCATGGAAGCAAGCTAGAAGAAGGGAGTTTCACTGTCAGGAAGTGCAAAAGAAGAAGCTGTTGGAGTAGAAGAGGCGGCTACATTTAACTGTTTCAACAATAAAAGGGTGGGATTGAGATGCCAACCTAGTAGTACACTTAAATTTCAAGCAGTCGGGGCTCCAATGAAAATATCTTGTCAGAGCAGATGCCATGAAAATATTTATAGAAAAGAGAGAGGGAAGCCGGATTACGTCGTTGAGAAAGTGACTGGAGTCGAGACCCCAATCAGGCCTGATCACATTGCACATCCATCTTTGGATTTTCTTGAGAACTTCGAAATGAATAGTGGGGAACTAGACCATATATGGCAACAATATTCCATATAATTTTCTCATTTAAATGTTTTTTTAATTATATAATAGTAACAGTATTATTTTCAGTAACTGAAAAGACAAAAGAAAAAATAAGTAAAAGTGTTTCCAAATAGTCAAGAATTTTAATTAAAAGATGACTTTTAATATTCAACTTTCATTAGTCTGAAAGATTTTACTATCAAATGTGACATTTTATATTTGATTTTAAAAAGTCTTGAAATATTGTCAGTCTTTTATATGTCTGAATTTCTGGGATGAGATGTTATCATTATTTCATTATTTACATTGTTTAGGATTTATCATTATTTATATTATTTCATCTTTGTTGTTATTATCACCTGATTGTCTGAATTTCTGGGATGAGGTGTGATCAATTTAGATTGGGATGAGGATTTATCCTCATCATTATTTATATTATTTGTCATTTATGGGATTCAGATCATTATTTAGATTATTTACATGATGACTATTATCCTCATATTGTCCCCCTTCTGTTGAATTTTGGGATGAGGAGTTATCATTATTTAGACCATGATGATTATCCTCATCTTTGTTGTTATTATCTGAACCTTCTGTTGAATTTATGGGATGAGGTGTGATCATTATTTAGATTATTTACATGATGACTATTATCCTCATCTTTGTTGTTATTATCACCTGATTACCTTCTGTCTGAATTTATGGGATGAGGAGTTATCATTATTTAGATTATTTACATGATGACTATTATCCTCATCTTTGTTGTTATTATCACCTGATTACCTTCTGTCTGAATTTATGGGATGAGGAGTGATCATTATTTAGATTATTTACATGATGACTATTATCCTCATCTTTGTTGTGGGATATTGATCATTATTTAGATTATTTACATGATGACTATTACATCTTTGTTGTTATCACCTGATTACCTTCTGTCTGAATTTATGGGATGAGGTGTGATCATTATTTAGATTATTTACATGATGACTATTATCCTCATCTTTGTTGTTATTATCTGATTACCTTCTGTCTGAATTTATGGGATGAGGAGTGATCATTATTTAGATTATTTACATGATGACTATTATCCTCATCTTTGTTGTTATTATCACCTGATTACCTTCTGTCTGAATTTATGGGATGAGGAGTTATCATTATTTAGATTATTTACATGATGACTTTGTTGTTATTATCCTTCATCTTTGATCATTATTTGTTATTATTATCCTCCTGATTACCTTCTGTCTGTGAATTTATGGGATGAGGAGTTATCATTATTTAGATTATTTACATGATGACTATTATCCTCATCTTTGTTGTTATTATCACCTGATTACCTTCTGTCTGAATTTATGGGATGAAATTGTGATCATTATTTAGATTATTTACATGATGACTATTATCCTCATCTTTGTTGTTATTATCACCTGATTACCTTCTGTCTGAATTTATGGGATGAGGTGTGATCATTATTTAGATTATTTACATGATGACTATTATCCTCATCTTTGTTGTTATTATCACCTGATTACCTTCTGTCTGAATTTATGGGATGAGGTGTGATCATTATTTAGATTATTTACATGATGACTATTATCCTCATCTTTGTTGTTATTATCACCTGATTACCTTCTGTCTGAATTTATGGGATGAGGTGTGGATTATTTACATGATGACTATTATCCTCATCATTATTTTGATTACCTTCTGTCTGAATTTATGGGATGAGGAGTTATCATTATTTTACATGATGACTATTATCCTCATCTTTGTTGTTATTATCACCTGATTACCTTCTGTCTGAATTTATGGGATGAGGTGTGATCATTATTTAGATTATTTACATGATGACTATTATCCTCATCTTTGTTGTTATTATCACCTGATTACCTTCAGTCTGAATTTTTGGGATGAGGTGTGATCATTATTTAGATTATTTACATGATGACTATTATCCTCATCTTTGTTGTTATTATCACCTGATTACCTTCTGTCTGAATTTATGGGATGAGGTGTTATCATTATTTAGATTATTTACATGATGACTATTATCCTCATCTTTGTTGTTATTATCACCTGATTACCTTCTGTCTGAAGTTTTGGGATGAGGTATTTAGATTATTTACTTTCAGACTATTGTTCTTATCTTTGTTGTTATTGTCCCAATGTTTCGGCTGTCATAACCTCCAGTCTCCTTCAGCTACTTGTCGATCCATGTAACCTTTAGTGTATTGATGCATTGGTTTGTGAATTTGGTGACAAAGTAATTGTGAATTCAATTGATAGGCCAGGCAATGTGTACTTGAGCATAATGGAAACAGGGGGGTGGGGGAATAACAGAACAGTACTAAATAAGAATGAGTTCAATTTTTGGGCTAGGTAGTGCAGATTTAGACTCAGTGGAAACAGGGCAAAAAATAACAGTGCAGTATTAAATAAGAACTAGACAAGATATCTCAAGACATGGTCAGTGGAATGAGAACAATCTATTTATATAGATTAAATAAAGAATTCAGTTCAAAAGGTTACCTAGATCTACAAGCATCTGATGAAAGCCAGACAGCATAAGCTGTCTGGCTTTCATCTTGAAATAAGCATAGGCTGTCTGGCTTTTCATTGCTTGACTGAAGCATTATGATAACAAAGATGAAGAGAATAGTCTCAATTTAAATAATGTAAATAATTATCAATGATTATTATTAATTTTTCACTACTTTTAAAAACTAAAATTTAAACTTTAATTTTTAGTATTTTTACTTTAATTTTAATTTATATCAGAAATCTGTGATATAAATTTGTAATAAGTTTGTATAATATATATTATCTGTTTGCATATATATATATATATATATATATATATATATATAAAATATAAATAAAAATAGATATATTTCCAGCACTTGCAGTTGTACAATTAATGTAAGATAATGTAATATATATATATATATTTATATATATATATATATATATATATATATATATTATTTATTTAAAAATTATTTATAACATAAATATGTTATAAAATCATTACAAAATAGCCATTTTGTTTCAACACCTCCGGCGTCTTATCAAGTGATGATGTTGAATGTCATTCAACCATCCTTGATAAGACACCGGAGGTGTTGAAACAAAATGTCTATTTTGTAGTGATTTTATAATACATTTATGTTATAATTTTAAATAAATAATTATATCTGCTCTACTCTGTATTGAACACTCTTTTAAGAATAGTAATTGTTGGTTATTGAATTCATTCTGTATACACCAATCATATACTTGGTTATATATATATATATATAAATATATATATATATATATATATATATATATATATATATATATATATATATATACATCATATATGAAGAATATTTAACAGTTTATTAATAAAATTTGTAACTTTTATAGGTACCATAAGATACTTCTTGCTACTCACACACAATTTCAGATTTTGATGAAAACAAGTCAGAATGGTGTTGATTTTATTATCAATCTTATGTAATTTGTGTTTGGAAGAAAAGACAAAAGAAAAAATATGTAAAATTGTTTCCAAATAGTCAAGAATTTTAATTAAAAGATGACTTTTAATATTTGTTCAACTTTCCTTAATCTGAAAGTTTTTACTATCAAATGCGACATTTTATATTTGATTTTAAAAAGTCTTGAAAAAATGTGCAGCCAATAATAATTTTCAATTTAAAAGAATTGTTTCTCTGATTAACTTCATGATGCCCACAGAACTAATGGGTGGCAACACCTAGTACAGCGCTGGCTGCTACTGTAGTGCATTTGGTATTTGATTAAAGCCTCTTTACACAAATTCCCAAAGGGCTAGGATGGGGTCTCAAGCCTTGAATGGCAACCTTCCTAGAGTATATTGATAAAAAACAATCAGTGTACTTAGACTACTGTGAGTGTCTGAGTTGTGGAGCCAGGAAGAGTATGCGGCCTTGTAAAACATTGCCTCAAATCATTATAACAAGAGATCTTTACTTTGTGTGAGATTAATCCTGGTCCTGCCTCAACAAAATAAAAACATGTTTATGATGATGATAATGATGAGAGACCTTGAAAAGAAAAAAAAAAAAAGGAAAAAGTAGAATAATTGTGATCGACATTCACTTGAATTTGAAACCTTTCTCTGAACTGTCAAGAGTACAGTGCCTTTCATATCTCAAATTCAAGGTCTAGTGTCAAATGATTTGAATTTTTCCAAATTATAGATTCAGGTAAAAGAAAAAAAGGAGTTGAAATTGAATAAATTTTGCTTGAATCATGGAAAATATGAACAAATAGAAATTCCTCTACTCTTAATCATCAATGAAGAGAATTTTGAGTGTGTTTTGTTTATTTAACAGCCTAGACAAAGGGTTCAGTTCAAAATTCAAATGTATATCAGCTGATGAAGACCAGAGCATGCATTGGTCATGAATGTAACAATAAAGATGAGTACAACAATTCAAGCTATTTAAATAGTGTAAATAGTTACAATACCTCATCTCAGAAATATAAGCAGATCCTGAAGAAGGCCAGAGTGTACAACTGCTGAAACATGATGACTATGACAATAAAGATGAGGACAACAGTCTGAACCATGTAAATAGTGTATATAGTTACAATACCTCATCTCTGAAATATAGACACAATGAAATTAATGTCAGTTCGTTTTGTCTATCATAATGTCTATTCCTTTTTGCATCTGAAATCCTTCTTTGTATAGGATTTGCAACAATAAATTGTCACAAGCTGTTGGTATTTCCATGGCAAACATTCAGATATTGCATACATTCCTTCGTACCCCCCCACTGACCTTTACAACTGAGACCCGCCATGTCATGTACACAAGGGTGAATCATTCCTCATTCCCTTTGTATTACTATAGTAAGATTCTTCCTTCTCAAGAATTGCTGCTTTATGGAAGATACTCCATGCAGGATGTTTTCTTTATCACTACAATTGAGAGCTCTTGAAATCTAGGGTTAACCATTATCTTTCCTCCATGAACTTCATTTCTTGCTCTTTCTTATGTTTATATAATGTTACATAGTAACCCTCTACCTTGAGTGACTCTTGGACCTTGTATTGGTTGAGCATTAGTACATAAAAAATTCCTTAGTTCCATCAGTTCAGACCTTTACAGCAAGGACTCACCATGCCACATACACAGTTGAATCACCCTCATTCTCTACATATTCCATTAGTAAAGAGGAAGTTCTACTCAGGCTGCTTCTTCCCAGGAACTAACACTTTAAGAACTAACAGACACCAGAGAGTTTGCTTCCCCAATTACATTAATCAACATCTTCTAAGGTCAACTTTATCTATTCTTCAAATCCTCATAAGATGCACTTACATTATCCTTCTATGTCCATTCAACAGCCTCATTCCATAACCCTCTAACTTGAGTGGTTCTTGGGCCTTCAATTGGGTGAGCATTTTAGTAAAATCAAAGAGTATTAACTTGGCTACATCTGTTCTGAGTAGAAAGTTTTGGGAATTCTTTGTAGAAGAAAAGTTCTTTTAATCATATTTTGGTTTTGCATTTGCAATATGGAAAAATTCAAATATATATTTTCTCAGTAAACTATAAAATATCAAATCTCTGTAGAATTATTGATATTTTAATGCATTCTAAGTTGATTGTAAAGTAAGCTTCTTTAGACAAATTATGTTTTATAATCAATAGACTGTTTTCATAAATTCCTTCGACTCAGATCAAATATCAGCTGAGAAATAAAAGATTTAAGATTATGGCGAATTTGGTTTTTATATATTTTTGTATTTATTATTCAGTCTCGTCTCAAAAAAGAAAAAAGAAAAAATATTCCTTGGCAAAAGTAAAAGAAAGAGAATAACTAAGAATTCAGCAGAAAAACAATTTTGATGGTTTTCTGTGGAAATAAAAAGTAATTTTTCTTTTTCGAAAATGTTTTCTTGTTTGTCTGGAAATGCTCTTTTAAAATTTATTTTTTAATTGCTTTTAAGTATTTAAAAGAAAAATATAAAGAATAGCCAATTACTTAGGAAATTGTTTTGAAAAAAATATTTCTATAAAAGGCCAAATATGCCTTTAAGTAATGAATGGATTCAAAATTGCTTTATATCAATGGCATTTTGATGTGAGACATAATCTCATTCTACAACTTCATGGTAAACTATTATGCTTTGGGCTACAAAGCCAGGAGTTCAAATAGCAGTAATGGTAATACCAGTCTTTTCTCTATAAGGAAAGGTTTAGAATTCATTGACCGAGCAGCTAGTGCTACTTGTGTGATACTTTTCTTCCCTTCCAGGTCATTAGGCTGGGATCAAAGTGTAGTATCTGTTCTCATCATTTTTTTTAAGCATTTCACCCCAAGCAAGGTGGGAGTTCCACTATCATGCAAGAGAGTGGGAGCAAGAGTATAGAGTCATGATAGAGGAAAGGATGAAGAGTAGGACAAGGAATAGATCAAGGCATCTGAAGATGTCGATTGACATTGCATTTGAATAATTGAAGATTATAGCTCAGGGAAGCAAGTAAGAGGAAGGGAGTTCTACACATGGGAAGTGTGAGACATGAAGCTATTGGAGTAGAAGATTTAACAGTTTCGACAGTGAAAAGGTGGGACTGAGATGCCAACCTAGTAGCACGTTTAAATTCATACAGTTTTGGAACCAGCTAAAGTAGCTTGTCAGAGCAATTAGCATGAAAGTATTTGTAGAAAAGACAGAGGGAAGCGACGACACATCTGTGAAAAAGTGACTGTAGATGAGATGACAGATCAGGACCAATCACATTGCATATCTGTCTCTGGATTTTGTTGAGGACCTCAATGTAAACCGCAGGGGCTCCAGACCATATATGGCAGCAGTATTCCATGCAAGCGTGAATGGTTGATCTAATTTTAATGGTAATATTAGCCATTTCCTTATAAAAAAAAATCAGCATTCATTGACTTACCAGTCATTGCTACTTGAGCTATATTTTTCTTCACATCCTTGTTGTTGGGCTAGAATCAAATTGTAATATCTGTTCTCCTGATGTCTAATTTTAATTAGCAATTTCCTTATAATGAAAAATTTGGTACTGAGTAGCCAGTATGATTTAAGTTGAAATTTATAAAATATTTCTAGTAAAACAATTTCTCAATAAAATGATTTTTTCAAGTTCACTGTTATCACTCTTTCTAGTATTAATCAGGGTTTCCTTCCTAACCTTTTGTTTGAGGTAGTGTGGAATGACAAAATTTTCATTATATCATTATTTTTCTTTCGGGTTACATGTGTTATCAGGTTTAGTGTTTGCTACTGTTGAAAATCTTCAAGTGATATGGTTTCTGTTATATGGTACTGTTCTTTGTGATTCTTTAGTACCAGTTCACAAAGTTTGAAGAAGGATGTTCCTCACTAAGACATAAAGATTTCATTTGATCAAAACCATTTTTAACCCTCAATCTTAAAAAGCAGTTGTATACAACTGATAGTTTAGATATTTCTGAATGAGTCTGGTGCCAGACATGACATCCATTATGAAAGCCTTTACCTGATTTAAGAACATTTTAATGTTTTGGTTTTGTAGCAATTCAAAGAGTTGTGCAAAACTTCTCTAGTGTAGCCTGTTCTCACCATTACCACATTTGTTAGAACTGATCCACAACACTGAGGTATCTGAAGTGAATTTTTATGATAGAGTCAAAGTAGGTGTCATCTCTGCTTTCATTCCAATTCCAAATCATAGTTTCTGTTTTAGAAAGGTTTATCTTGGAACACTTGGTAGACACTGTTGATTTTTTGTTCCAGCACATTCTTATCCCAACCATGAATACTTATGTCATCACTATAGTCCTCCTCATCATCAATACATTGGCTTTGGGAAGAAAAGTAGGAATGTTGTTTATTTTTAGTATATTCATTTAGGATGTTGTATGAAATGTTTAAATGATCAGATGCCATGTCTTACTTTCGCTGGTTCCTAAAATGCATGAATTTAAATGTGCTACTAGGTTGGCATCTTAGTCCCACCCTTTCACTGTCGAAACAATTAAATGTAGCTGTCTCTTCTATTCCAATAGCTTCATGTCTTGCACTTCCTATATGTGGATCTCCCTTCCTCTTACTTGCTTCCCTGATAGCTATATTTTCTAACTATTCAAATGCAATGTCAATCAACATCTCCAGATGCCTTGATCTATTCCCCATCCTTCTCTTCATCCTTTCCTCTATCACACCTCTTTACTTTTGCTCCCACTCTCTGTAACCCCTTGCGTGCTTGTGGCACTCCCACTTTGCTTGGGGTGAAATGCTTAAAAAAAAAAATATGAGCAGGACATAATCTAGGAAAAGTTTAAAAAAACTGGGGCTCTCATTTCCTTCTTCTTCTGATGAAGTTTGAAATGTTTCTGTATTGAAGTCCTTGCCTGATATGTATGATTTCGTGCACGGATAGAGTTTCTCTCTCAAATCTAGACATTTGGTTGTCACAATTTGGAAGGTGGTTTCTTATATATGATAAAAGAAAGTCTCTTTTTATAATGTCATATCTGAGGTGGAGAGTGGTGAAAGCAGGTATATCATTTTCTATTGGAGATGTATGTAATTTGCTGGAATTGTTTGGTGATCATTACACTCCTTACCAGAACGAAAACCTAATTCAGTCATGAGGAGCTGACTTTCATAAAACAATTAGAGCCTAGATAAGACGATTTTCATCAATACATTCACCATAATGGATCAAACTGAGATACTTCTGCATGTGGGTCTTGAGGACTACCTTTTTGTTTCCATAGTGGATTAATGAATGATAAATACCACTTTTAGAATGCATTTCTGATTCTAGACATTCTTAATGAAATTTAGAAACTTGTTATTGAATTTGAAGAGAAAGTTATTTTCAAAAGTTCATTCTCAATATCTGATGATGTTTTATTATTTCTTACTGATGTTATAATTCCCTTAACTTTCCCATCAGTATTGATATATTTGGGGACAGATTTTGTAATGATTCATATATGTTTTATTTTTACGGACATCTTTAGTTTAGTGTGTTCAGGGTTGAAATGTAACTCAAAGTACTTTTTTTGACATAAGGACATTTCTTCTGTGTTGATTTTAATTGTATGATGTTATTGGGACTTTTTGCTTTTCTCCACAACGTGTGTATACAGCTTGGCGTCATTAATTTTGTTTTCAATTTTCCAGGGATATTGGTTCTTCAGGGTATTAACTTTTATTTGTTTAGTATTCTCCCTTCTGTTTCCATCTCTCTTCTCTTTGTTTCTTTCTTGTATCAATCTTTTGAACACAGGAATATCATCCTATGTGAGAATTGTTTTCCATCTTGGTATTCTTGGAATAGTCTCATGATCTTTGGCTAATGGAGATATGATTTGAGAGAAATTAAATAGAATAAAATTATATTTCTAGCCATCTGATACTACAAAAGACTTTCCCATATTCTTGTTATGAGCAGGGATACTTGGCATTGTCTGATGAAAAATAACTTCAAATATAAAAATACTTACACAACATAAAAGATTATTTACATATGTTTGACACCCAAAACAAAAAAGATATGGCTTTTGGAGACACTGTAATATTAGATCACTCTTTTGGAGTGCCAGTTTGAAAGGGTTGCAGCATAGAGGTGGCCATTGGAAAATCAATGCAAAATCAGGTTAAGGTGAACGATTTTGAGTGATTGTCTTTGGGGCTTGTTGATGGCTGTGACAATTCTCATTGAGAATTCTGGAAATGAGTATAACTTCCTTTTTGCCTTCCACAGTCTGAATAGTTTCATTCATGACAGTTTGACAGCTAGGTGGCTTCCATTGTACAACTTTGACTTCTATGAAGCTTTTAATTGAATCCTTTGGAGAGAAGCATCAAGTAACTCGAGAGAATTGAGGAACTCAACTGAGCTTTGAATAACCTCAGAAGTACCAGGAGTGTTTGGAACTGTGTCAATTGCCTTGTACAGCTGAAGATCTCAAGGAATTTGTTCCAACAGTTTTGAGTTTATATCTTTGATTACATAATTTTTTTGAGCTTAAAAGACTCACCCAAAGAACCACTGGTAGATTCTGTATGACAAAACAATTGGGAAAAATAAATTTTAATCCTGAAAATTTGAAACATTCCTTATTTTATTACTTCAGGTCTTTGGGTTATCTATAAAAAATTGGTCCTACACACACACACACACACACACACACACACACACACACACACACACACACACACACACACAAATATATATATATATATATATATATATATATATATATATATATATATATATATGTGAAAAATATATAGAAAATAGGAAGGAACTGGTTAGGTAAATAATCCAAAGTCCCTTAGTATTTTAGTTATTATTTTTAAAAAATAGTGCTCGATACAAAAGTAGAGCATAAATATAATTATTTATTTAAAAATATGATTCCAAATCACTACATAAGAGGTCTCATGTTTCAAAACAAGAGCCGAAAACTTCAATATAATCCTTTAAATTAAATTGAGTTTAAATTAAAATGGGCTCCGTTCCATCTTCAAGCGAAATTTTTGTTGGAATAACGTATATCTGAAATTTACTTGTTTTAAAAATTGAAATCAAAATCACCATGGTAACAGCAAGGGCGAATTGTTTAAATTGGTAGGCGAGTGTAGAGTGTTAATAATAAGTAGCGGTATAGAGATACTTTCAAGATGTCAAGTCGGGGAAATCGGTCCTCGTTCATAATGGGGACCAATGGATAAAAAACAATAACGACCTGTTTGACATCACTATGGGATCGTTAGACTCTGCAGAGTCTTCTGACCTCGTTGGTCTCCTTATACTGTACAACTTAACAGCACACCGCAAAATTGATATTAAGGACATCGGGCTGTATAGAGATGACGGGCTCATGGTGGTGAGGAGTTCTACTAGTTTTAAGATTGAAAAAATCAGAAAAATTATATTTAGTGAATTTAAGAAACTAAACTTAAGGATTACTGTCTCTTCTAATTTGAAAAGGGTTAACTTCCTCGACGTAACTCTAGACTTACCAGGCAACACATACCAACCTTATAGAAAACCAAATGCTAACCCTTTATACATACACCCGAAGTCAAACCATCCTCCATCAATAATTAAACATATACCCTCATCAATAGAAAATAGAATTAGCATTAACTCCACAAACAAGGAAATATTCCAACAACACAATGGCTTCTATAACACTGCCTAAAAAATAGTGGTTATAAAAATGCTAACATTAACTATAGAGAAAATTACACTGGCCATAGAAACAAAAAACAGGAAAAGAAATATCATTTGGTACACCCTCCGTTGAACCAAAGGGTTAGTATTAAACTAGGACAGAAATTCTTAGCTCTAATTGATAAACACTTCCCCACCAATAGTAAGCTTAGTAATATATTCAATAAGAACACCCTAAAATTAAGTTACAGCTGCTCTGATAATCTTGAACGTATAATAAAAAAACATAATAATAAGATCTTGAACAAACCCCCATGCCAAAACAGTATTAATAAAAACTCTGCACTTAAACCAGACGATAAAAGGGAAAAATTATGTAAATGTAGAAACCTAGAAGACTGCCCATTAGAAAATAAATGTTGTATTAATTCTGTGGTATACCAATGTACTATTTCATCCACAGAGAGCCCTAGCACTAATATGATATACATTGGGTCCACGAAGAATAATTTTAAAGATAGCTGGAGGCAGCATAAGTGCTCCTTTAATGATATAAACAAAAGAAATCAGACTTCACTATCAAAATATTTTTGGCACCTGAAGGAAACAAATAGAACACCAAAAGTTAAATGGAAAATCATTGATAAGGCTAGAACATGTAAAGCTTGGGATGACCCATGCCCTTTGTGCCTCCATGAAAAATTACACATTATTAAACTTCTAAATAATAATATTCTATTAAATAATAGACACGAGTTAACGGTTTTTTGTAGGCATCATCAGATTTTTGGTTTGAATCATTAGATAAAAAAAAAATAAAAAAAATTAAAAAAAAATTTATAATAACTTGTTTAACAAATAGCCCAATCTTCAGATTCACAGTAGGAATAATTAACTACAAACATGCATACAACATAACACCCTTCATAATCCATAGCCCAAATAAGTAGTTTAAATACCTTACATAATAGATAACCCTTTATAAGTCGTCAAAAAACAAACGTTGCGAAAGTTTTTCTTTTTTTTTTTTATATGCACAATTCCCTTTCATAATAAAATAAAATAAATAAATAAATCTCCATAGACAAACAAACTAGACGAAGGTTAATACATCTTCCGTTTCATTTTAGACACCCCCACCTTTCCCCGACTTGACATCTTGAAAGTATCTCTATACCGCTACTTATTATTAACACCTTACACTCGCCTACCCAATTTAAACAATTCGCCCTTGCTGTTACCATGGAGATTTTGATTTCAATTTTTAAAACAAGTAAATTTCAGATATACGTTATTCCAACAAAAATTTCGCTTGAAGATGGAACGGAGCCCATTTTAATTTAAACTCAATTTAATTTAAAGGATTATATTGAAGTTTTCGGCTCTTGTTTTGAAACATGAGACCTCTTATGTAGCGATTTGGAATCATATTTTTAAATAAATAATTATATATATATATACATATATATATATATATATATATATATATATATATATATATACATACAAGGCTGGTGCAAGGATTTCTTGGGTCGCCACTGAATCTATGATATGAAGCTCTGCACACTACTACATCTCAATAGTGCATTATATATAGTGTTTTTTCAAGTCTTAGAATGAGCAAAACAAATTTATGGATTTGGACAAAAAAAAGCAGAATGATATCAAAATCCACAAAAAATTTTCATCCTTCAATTAATCAATTAATTAATTTAATTAATCAATTGTACTTAGTTCAGTTTGTGACATATATAAATGTAGGTAGAAAAAAAGCAAATATAGTACTCACTATATATATATATATATATATATATATATATATATATATATATATATAAACATATTTTATTAGTTTAAACATTATTTTAGTGGTTATTCTTATTTGCGTAGATACTCCATTTGTTTTAAACACAATTATGTTTCATCCTCTACACATTTGAGAAGACTTATTAAAGAAAATGCAATGCAATGTGTGTGTGTCACACAGAAGTGCCCACTTCTTGGAGATGGACAAATTGTCATTGCACTTAATCCAACATTTCCTCATTAAATGCATAGTTTGGATTGGACATTATATCGGTAATATTTTTCTTTTATCATAATTTAACTGATAATTACAATTTGGCAATAAACGAAATTGCTAGAAAATGTTGTGTTGTGATTCACCAGAAAGCAAAAAAACAGAGCAATAAAATTGAAATGAAAGAGAGGAAATATTGATGTGAAACACCAAACTAGTTTTTTTTAATTGTGTTCCCTCAAGCAAGGCGACAATGCAGGAGGGTTACATGGAGTGAAAGTGAAAGAGAATGAGAATGAAAGACAAAAAACAGGGTTGAAGAAGACAGAAGATGGCGATTAATGTTACATTTAAATCTTTGAAGGTTTCAATTATCATGGAAGCAAGAAATTGGAAGGAATTCTGTTGAATTGCCCTCTTCTTCTGAGGGTTCTCTTGGTTGACAACCTTGAGGCAGTCATCATAAAGTTGTCTTCCTTGCTGTCTTTCTTTTCTTTGCTGGGTGATTGTAAGTTGTTCTTTTTGTTTGGAAGTAAAATGAGAACTTCATCAAAAGAGATTTTAACTTACTACTTTATTAAACATGTTGATTTGTACATTTTTAACTAGCCAGTGGGGCTCTCTATCAGCCCCACTGGGAAGCAAGTTCCCCGAGACATGAAATAACCACATCTGATCTCTTTGATGTGTAAAACTTAACTCCTTGAAAACACTTTCTATCTCTCTAATCTTCTCACGCTAGTTTTAACCAATCAAAAAGGACTTCCCTTGTTTTGTCTACCAGCTGACCCCAAGGTCAGCTTTAGAAGGTCTGAGCCAAATACACTGCCACTAAAAAATAATAGTCTGAAACTATTATTTAACATTCCTTACTTAACCATTCATTTATTAATTTTATTTCAACTACATTATAGTTAACACTCCTTACCCAAACATCTTAAAAAGATTCATTTATGAATTTTATTTCAACTATTTACTCTAAAATACTCTCTATAATTTCGTGTATGCAGTGCATGATACTTACAATTTTTTTTTATTGGGCCTTGGTCACATGACCACTCCAGCATGTACATAAACAATTCCTGAAAAAGAATTCTGACCAGTTTTTCATGCTTCACAAATATTTTTTTTTATGAAAATCAGAATACCAGACAATCCTTTGTCCATTCTTGGTCACTGTCTTCCGTGACCCAAGGTCAATGCCTCAGACATGAGTCTGGTTACAAGTCAATCCAACAGTGAACCATGACCTGTCCAATATACCCCTCCACCCCAGTCAGCAACTACCACCTCTGCAATCCAGTATTCTTGAGGAGAACAAAATTCCTTGCCTCTTCACTTGAGACTACACAAAATTTACATACAATTCATTGAAAAACAAATATACTGGTCCAAAAAAATACAAAATATATGCCAAAAAACCCCATGCTAAAGCTTCAAACAATTCCATAACTGAGCCACGTCCTTGCCACCTGATTTTTACACATTAAATGTGCCTTAATCTACACTCCTTTACCATTCACAGTGACCCAGCACACATGGTTCATTATCACCCTATTTATTCAAACAACCAGTTAATTACTTTTCTTCTTGCATATTACCAGATTCACTTGAACAGATCTTCACAATTTTTACCACCATTAATTCCCTATCATTACTGATATTGTTCATCTGCCTATGTGTGTCAATACCCAGCTAACACCATCTCCATCTCCTCCTGCCCTTGGATGCCATCCCACCCTCAAGGGAAAACAATCACACCTGCTCAGCATCTCCTAACTAATCCATTGCTAGCTCTACAGTGGTTACAAGAAATTCTTCCTTAGCTGCTGCCACAGGGGCCCCAAAACTTGGTCTCGGGGAGTATCTTAGGGTATATTTATTTGATATAAATACTTCATGGCACACAAGATCCCTTTCTACTCCTCATAACTGACTACATAGCTAGGTGTGACCATTTCCACCTCAGGACACAGACCCAAAGACATTTGGAAATCAGAAAAACATGCAAGCTGAATCTACTTATTCCCACAACAATTAGCTAACTTACTTTTTTCACAAAAAATTAATTCTCAAAATTCACAAATTAATTAACTTAATTAACCAATCAATATAACCAAAGGGACACACGGCTATTAAAATAAAAAATAAAAAAAATTCCACACTCTGTTGCAAAAATGAAAAAGACAATCATTTGTCAGTTAATTACAATTAACAAAATAATTCTAAACTGTTTTAAGTGAATACATGCAAAACCATAGTCACAAAAACTTTCAACTCATTAACAGTCCACAGAAATCATAGTGGGAATGCCCCATTACAAAATGCTGACAGTCTTTTTTTCAAAACCATTTTCCATTGCATTATGTATGCAAATTCAGGCCTCCATATGGCCAAAAGACTGCCAGACATAGAAAAATTTGTATGTACCCTAAAACACTAAATGTGCCAATCAAAATCAAACAATAAATTTCCACACATGGTCAAAACTTTTATAAAAAGACAAAACAATAAAAATCAGTCTCTTATTAAAATGTTTCATGAAAATTGACATTATCACATCAGTGTGTATGCATGAATCATTGTCCTTTCTTTTTTTTTCTTTTCCCTGCTTGTCCTTTTTTCTATTTTCTGTTCTTAAAAAAATGACTTCTCATTTATTTTCATCATTACTTCCTATTTTAGTTTTTCGCTTAGATCTGTATGTGTGTGTGTGCGCGCATGTGTGTAGGTGTGTGTGGCAGTAGAACAAAGTAATATCATCATACTTGCAGACTGTTCAATATGTCTAGACTATTTTTTTTTTTATATTTCCTTTTTTCTTTTTTTTTTGAGTCCTCCATCAAAAATCCACCCTTAAATTTTCCACACTGTGTTTCAACCCTAGTTCACTTACACACTTCCTTGTTGAAAGGAGCTGGTCAATAGCACCAAATAAAGACTATGTTGCATAGCCACTTTGTGCTGGTGGTAGTCTTGGGGTGACAGTCTCGATTCACTCATATGTTGCATTCTTGATCGCTAGTTGTTCTTTTAGTTCAGCAGGTAAAATGAGAGCTTCAACAAAAGGGATTTATTTTATTAATCATGTCAACGTGTACATTTTTAACAAGCCAGTGGGGTCGTCCTATCAGCAAATTCCTAGAGACATGAAATTAACATATCTGAATAATAAGCACTATTTATTTATTAGATTGTTTATTTACATTATTTATTTATTAAACTATTTATTGAAATGGTTTGCAAAACACTGGTTAATTGTCAATTGATTCAAACTTTATAAAATGGTAAATAATAGATTTTCTTATTGTTCATTCATATATTTTAATAATTTAGAAAATGTTTATAAATTTATGAATAAAAAATTTTCACATTTATTTCTTTATAGGTGATAAATATTGCATGAGTTTTAATTGTATTAGTTTTTAGAATGTTGTAAATATAAAATTATTTTTGTCAAAAAACAATCTAATTAATAAATAGTGTTTAATATTTTTGTTGTAAATTATATATACATTTTCATCATATGTTTTTATTTCAATTTTAATCATCACTTTTTAAAATAATAAACATTATCAAAGAGTGAAGTGGGCTCATGGGAAAAACTGTCCTTTTGACACTTATGTCTTATTGCGGGCAAATTCAGCCATATTTGTCAAAATATATTTTTATCTCCTTTGTGTTAAGTTAAAAAGGTTTTTTGAAAACATATGATGTGTTATCTACTTTATCCACAACTTTTTTTTCATGACGTTGAACTAATGTTCCCTTTTTATAAATTTTGTGTGCATTTGCTGGATCCTCTTTTTGCCACAATTCAGTATGGTGAAAGAGTCCAGAGCCAGAAGGACATGTACTCCTTATGCACAATTTGAGCTATTTGGGTGGGGTCAGATCATCGATCATTCAAAAGGATGAATGGTCATTTCTGAGAATTGATATGCATTTTAGATGTGGAATATCAATGATACTTTCATGCGGGCAAATGTTGTCCAGGATGTGACTCTGTTGTCTGATATGTAGTTATTAGCAGAATTTTTAATTTGAACATTATATGATAAAATTTTAATTTTTGATATCTAATATTCACCACTGAATTAGGTGTAATGACACTGAAAGAGATTATGTTGAAAATTAAATACTTGCACAAACTAAATGCCTTTATTTAGGGTTTGCCAATGCGTCAACATATAAGGTATATGGAAGGCTGTATGTGACACAATGTCTTATCGCAAGCATGTTCATCCATTTTTTTATTTCCTTTGTATTAAGTTAAAAAGTTTTTTTTGGAACCACATGGTGTGTTCTTTATTTCATCCACATCTAACAATACACAACTTTTTTTATGATGTTGAACTGATGTTCCTCTTTTATATATTTTGGGTGCTTTTGCCTGGATCCTCTTTTTGACCCCCCAAAATTGTTAGCACAGACTAAGCCTATTCTTAATCTCTATAAGACTTACACCAGTGCAGCATCTGTCTCTTGTACTTTAGATAATTACACATGGTTTGATAAAATTCAATACAGAGTATCATTGATGGTTTTATGCTGGCAAATGTGGTCGAGGACATTACTCTGTTGCCTTATTTGTTGTTGTAGTTATTAGCTGAATTTTTAATCTGAATATTATATGATGAAATTTTAATTTTTAATATCTGATATTCACCAGTGAATTAAGTGTGTTAACATTGAAAGAGATTATGTTGACAAACAAATATGTTATAAAAAATTAATGCTTTTTCTTATCAACTCTTTATAGATCATTTAATTTTCTTGGGAGCTTTGAAGCAATAAAAATATGATCTGCTTGCACAATTGAATACATGGTAGATGATACTCAGCTTTTGTAAATATACATGTTTATACTAGAGGCAGTGATACATGCCTTTTATGTTGTAGTTTTGTTGAAGTTATATTTTGGAATAGTTTGATTTCTTTAAGAAATTGTAGGATATTATATGGATTAATTTGAAAGAGTCTTTCATGTTAGTTGTGTGGTTGGTTGATTTTGTTTAGTGGAATATCAATAACTATGGGTTATTTAATGCTGAAATCTAAATATTTTGAATATAATCTTATGGTTTTAACTACAGATAAAATGTATTGCTGGTCATTTTACTTTAAAATTGTATTGTTGGTAATTTTTTTGCATAACAATGTATTGTTGTTATATTTATACCATCATAGTGTTTTGTTTTTGGTGGTTCACTATTTGGCCATAGCTGGGACTCTAGCAGGTTCTACCACTCTGGGTCAGAGTGGACCTTGGAAGAACAACAATTAAGAGATGGTTCTATGTTTCTCAAAACCTCTAATCTCCTGATCAGAAGTCTTGCTGCCAGATGTAGTTTATTGTCAGACCCAGGTGTGAGTTTGTATTGAGCCTTGCTGATTGAAGCATATGAATTCAGTTTTAGATTCATTGACAGAGTCCAACATCATTAACAACATTTTCTAGATGATGAAGGAGAGCTATCCATAAGCAGCAGGAGTCTAATTTTAAATGATTTGGGGACATAAAAGCTTATAATTTAGAAAAAAAATACTTGTATGAAAAAGTTTATGATGGAAAAAGAAATAGAAACTCAAAAGCTGATATGTTTCATTTGTAAAGAATATATGAATAGAAAAAAAAAAACTTTCTTTTTTTTGAAAAATCGTCATTGTTAAATGGATCTCATTATTCTAATCAGCAATTAGTAATATTTTCCTTCTTTTAAAGAAAAAAAACAGTGAAAAAATCAGGTGATTATTACTGGGAGAGCAGAAAAACTGGCCCACTTATAATTAAGTTGTAAATTATACTGTTAATTGCTTCAATTTTCAAGTTAGATCATATTGTGCTAACAAAAATCACTTTTTGTTGTGCTGTTTTTGCTATGTGTTGCATTCCGTTCCATCATTGAACCCCAACACTACTGTATAGATATTATCAACAAAATACAGTTTCTTTTTGTTGTGTAGAAAGACTGACTAATCTTCTTTACATTTAATATTGAAACATGGACTCATCTATGAGTAGAACATCTGCTTATAGAACAGTGGCAAAAAGTGGGCTGCAAAAGCATAGTGTTTCCAGTTATATATATATTTCACTGAACTACTGTATACTTAACTCATGTTCTCATGTGATTAAACCCTTCCTCCTTCAACATTCTGTTTCCAGTTTTACTAACCAGCAACTATTAGCATTATACAAATTTTATAACACATTTTTTATAACTCATTTTATTACTTCGCTCCATATCTACCACTTATTATCATCTCCCACTAATCCTCCTCAGTAGGTGTGGGTGGCTCCTCCTTCCTTGGTGACTTATCTATGCCTGCTACCTCAGCCACCCTTCGACCAAGTAATTGGTTAATTCTTAGTTTATTGTTTATGCAGAAAAGTTTCCCATTCATAGCCTGTATTTTTAGCTGTGTGTATGATCGACCAAATGTCAATCATTGTTGTCATTTAACCTGTTGCAGTTCAAATCTACATCAACCCTATGTGTTCAAAACCCCAACACACAATTCAGATGGCTGTGTACATGAAAATTAAAATCTTCAATTTTTCCCACTGGATTTATTCCTTAATCCTTCTTATTTTTTTTTTTTATCAGGGATCTGTCATTCCTTCTCTTAAAAAAAAAAGAACTTATGATTATCAGTAACAAATAGTGTCATAACTATATTTGAGTCAATTCCCTGTTTATTTTTTAAACAGTATATTTATTTTGGTTTACTGACCTGAATATTCAAAAAACCTTATTAACAAAAAAATGTGCTCTCTGGCAGGATTTGTTAGATTCAATGTGTTTTTGACTGACCCAGCCATGAAGGGCATAACTGATGAAGCAAGGCCAAATAGTGCTTTAGAAATACAATACTTCCCACATTTTCAAAAGTTTATAACTGCTTAGTTTCATATATGAATGCAAACAAACCAATTTCTAAAGAAGTAATAGATGTTTTGTTCATTAATCTGACAGATTTTATTAATTTAAACATTATTTTTAGTGGATAACCATTTTGAGATACTCAGTATATTTATTTATTTTCATCTACCAGCCTGAATGTTTGAGATTTATTAAAGAAAAAGATATAACCTCCAGCAGGATTGGAACCTGCATACTCCTATGCAAGTGAAACCATTGTTGGATCCAATATGCTTTTTATACTGTTTAAAAATAAATGGAGCATTTACTTAATGCTTTGTGAATTTGGTGACATAGTGGTTGTGAGGTCAATCCCTGAGTTGGGTAGTGTGTATTTGTACTAAACAGAAATGGATGAGCAATAACTGAATGGTACTAAATAAAATAAGAACTAGATGATATCCTTAGAGATGAGCAGTGGAATGAGAACTGTCTATCTCTGGAGATTAAATAAAGGATTTAGTTTGGAATTCCTTGTAGATTACTCAGATTGATGTACACCTGAGGAAGTCCAGAGGCCATATTTGCTGATATGTTGTGATAACAATAGCAAAGATAAGGACAATAATCCAAATATAAATAGTGTAAATAGCAGTAGGTATTTTAGAAAGAATGGAAATATGAAATTATGATCCTTATAATATTATGATCATTATAATATGGATATCAAACTACGCAAGTTATGTAGGTGTTTTCAGGATTCAATCTGAATATCAATGTGATGTCTGGAAAATATGATTTTTTTTTTTTTATTTTAACTATCATCTATTTCAATCTTGGCAAGCAATTATTTTTCTTGTAAGTAGAGAATAATGGAATTTTTTTCAAAATACTGATGATAACTATAATGAGGAACCTTTTTCGTGTTGCCTTTCAGTGCCAAAATGCAAGTTGTTTGATTTCCTTCACTTGATTTGTATTACATCAATTTTTTTTCTTTTAGACTTGTCTTATTATTTTGGATCAATATTGTTTTTTTTTTTTAAATTTATACAGATGGTCAATCTTTATTTTACCCTTTGAAAAAAAATACCTAACTCCATTTGTTCTTGCTATGTTTTCTATTTTTTTCTTTTTCTATGTTTTCTTTTTTTAAAAAGAAAACATAGAATAGCAGTTTTTTATTTTATTTTCTGCCATCTTTGAACTCTTTCCTCATCACTCAGATTAATATGATGTTGGCAAAAGATCTAGAATGACTGCCTCTGTTTTTATGAGTAGTAAATGTTGACATTTTATCTTTTTTCTTATTGCTGTATTAAAAAAAAGAATCAGTGACATTTTAATGGATCACATTCTTTTAGATGATGATGCATGTCTTTTGCAATGTCTTCATACAAGCAATACTTTTCTGCCTAGTGACTAAAAATAGCAACCATGACAAAGTTTATTAGTTTGGTCCTTGTAAAACTAAAATTTTTTAAGAAAAAAGAAAATTTCATTAGAAACAAAGAAAAAACAATGCTGAACTGATATGTAATATCAGTTCTCCTATCTGGAGGTGAATAAGAGATGAAGAGGCAACTTGAAGCAACAGAGACATGGTTCTACAGAATGATGCTGAAAATGTTATGGATGGAGCATGTGAGAAACAAGGAATTTTTGAGAAAAATGGAAGCATAAAAAGGCAGTTGAAATTTCTGGGACAAAATAATTTAAAAAAAAAATATTTTTGATCATCTTCAATTCTTCAAATATTATGCAAATACCTTAATACATATTTTGTCTAATAACATTAATTTTCTGTTGATGTAATGTGTAAAAAAAAAAAATGAATCATTTTATCCCAGGTAAGGCAATAAAGCCACTAAGATGCAAGGGTTTGAAGGGTGTGAGAGAATATGAGAAAAACAAAACATTATTATGGCGTGAGAACAATAAAAGAACAGGAATTAAGAAAACAGAAGATAATTGATATTGCATTTAAGTTCTTGAAGATCAAAGTTCATTGGTATGCAAGAAACTTGAACAGAGTTCCACAGGTGAGAAGTGCAATAGAAGAAACAGTTAGCATAGAATTACCAAATTACCTCATAACAACTACCATGAAATACTGGCCTTGTTCAAAATGTTCGTCATACCAGATGATGCACTCTCTTCCAGAAACTGTAACTAAGGTTCACTCAGATAGTTGCTGTATAAACAACAGGTAATCTCTGTGGATGTCGAACAAACACAAATGTGCCTGAGTAGGCATCTGCAACAGGGATTGGTTAGCCTCCCTAGTGGACAGGCATAATTGGATATGATCGGCTAGCCATTATTATTTTTTTTAAACTAGAATATCCGTCTATTTAAATTGGGAAAAATGCAAGCATAGCTTACAAAAACAATACAGTCATATAAAACTTACTTGAACTAAACAGAAATATTATAACATTATAATGTATTATATTATAATATATATATATATATATATATATATATATATATATATATATATATATATATATATTATATAATAGATATTATATTATAATACATATATATTATATATATAATATTATAATATATATATTATAACATTATAACATATATATAATATTGAATATCAGTTTGTGGGCCAATATACCCCCGACCCCAGGGGGGTATATTGGCCCACAAACTGATATTGAATGACAGAAGATTGCAACAAACAAAATGAAGCCTTAAGTAAAAAAAGAATATTGCCAATTTTATTTTTATTAAAGAAAATACATCAACAAAAATAAGGTTTCAGTGCACTAGGCAAATATCTCTGCAAGCTCATGTAGGGCGTGAGAAGTGCATTGTCCTGAGTAGGACAATTTCGGTAGTTGCTGAAGAATGATATCCTGAAAAGAACAGTTTTGTAATCGCTGGAGAGCATTGTCTTGGAAAGGACAATTTTGCAGTCAGTGGAAAGTGTTGTCCTGAAAAGGACAGTTTAATGCATATTGTTGCTGCTGGCAAGGATGGCTAGAGCAGTAGGAACTGGAGGCCTACTGGAGATGGTTGGAGTAGTGGCTGATGGCAAGATGCAGATAATGAAAGCTGGCTGGCTAGCTGGAACTGCTGCTGGTTGCTGGTAGTCTGACTATCAGCTGATGGAACAGATAGTACACTTTCATCCACATCATTTTGACTGTGGAACACTTCTCTTTTTTTGCCTCTTTATATAATGAATCGGTCTTAGAAAGACAATATTTAAGCCTTTTCTTCTGGTTGTTTTTTTTCTCAACTTCCTAGATATCTCACAGGCTTGATGGGCTGCCATTAATATCATCCAGATGTGTTAATGTGCTATCATCAGATACACAATGGGCTGACATAAATATCATTCTGGTATCCTAATGAGTTATCATCATATAATCAATAGGCTGCAATAAATATTATCCTGGTATTCTAATGTTTCATGAACATATAATCAAATGTCTGCCTTAAATATTCTCATATGCTATCATCTCATAATTAATAGGCTGCCATAAATATCATCCTGGTATTCTAATGTGCTTTCATCATATAATCAATAGGCTTCAATTGAATATGATTCTGGTATTCTAATATGATATCATCTTATAATCAATGGCCTGCCATAAATATACTCCAGGTATTTTAAAGTGTCACAATCATATAATCAATAGACTGCCATAAATATCCTGTTATTCTTATATGCTATCATCATATAATCAATAGGATGCCATAAATATCATCCTGGCATTTTAATGTGTTATGATCATATAATCAATGGGCTACCATAAATATCATCCTCTTATTCTAATATGCTATCATCATATAATCAATGGGATGCCAGCAAATGTAGTTCTACATTTATCTGAGTAAGGTTTTATCTGCATTGCTTTCAACACAGGTTAAGTACTTTTCTGAGATGTATGCATAATAAACAGGAAAAAAAAAACTGAGGAATTAGGGAGAAACCATATCTTGATGAATTCCTCTTCTTATTCTATGAAGCAGGAATGTATGATAGACTATTTATATTAAGTACTTTTAGTTTTCCTCTAAGAATATTTACACAGCTGCCTTTTTTATATTTTACAAAGAATTGGTTCAATATCTGTCTATATTTCTGAGATGAGGTATTGTAACTATTTACACTATTTACATTGTTCAGACTGTTGTCCTCATATTTATTGTCATATTCATGACATTTTGATCATTGTATGCTCTAGCCTTCTTCTGGTGAGACATGGCCCAGTGGATAAAAAAGTATTGGTTGAAGTAATCTAGTGACTTGACCCAAAGAGTTGTGAGTTCCATATCTGGCCACAGCAGAGGTGAACAAAAACTTGGAGAGTTGAGTTACTAAAGGGAATTAACTGAAACTGAGATATCCAGAAAAGGCATGGCATGTGGAACTAGAACAATCTACCTCAGTGGACAAAATATATGGTTTGGTTTGAAATTCCAACGTATATCACCTGAAGAAGGCCAGAGTGTATAATATTCAAAATGAGGACAACAGTCTGAACAATGTAAATTGTGTGAATTGGTTTAGTTTCTTGATTATTAATTACCTTCAATTTCACTTAATGATACATTCATCGTAACTGTTTACAGTTTGCATCAAAATCATTGACATTTTCCCATGTCCTTTATCCATCAAGTCTTATTCACCTGAATATTCACAAAAGCTAACAATAAATGTATCTTTATTTACTTAAATATGCACTCATTAGAATAAAGCAAACCACCTGATAGAAAATGAATTCAGTAAATGATAAGACATTAGCTCAATGAAGACACTATTGCCAATAATGTCCTACCATTATATGGGAGGTATTTCTGGGAGATATATGTGGGAGATATTTCTGTGAGATATATATGGGAGGTATTTCTGTGAGATATATATGGGAGGTATTTCTGTGAGATATATATATGGGATGTATTTCTGGGAGATATATATATGGGAGGTATTTCTGGGAGATATATATGGGAGGTATTTCTGAGAGATATATGTGGGAGGTATTTCTGCCACACCCTGTATTTATTACAAAATCCTATAGTATTGAAATTCTGTAATCAAAAATAGGAATACATAGCAGTCCGAAAATAAGTACCTCTCTGCAAAAGAAGTTATTTAAAATCAATATTTGACACAGTCACTGTTATTTCTTTTATATACAACAGCTTTTAGTTTTGATGACTTTGACTGAACTAGATTTGTACAAACAGTCAATGGAATGACATTGCATAGTCTTTTAATTCTGTTTCATTGGATGGCCATTGTTTTTCTACTTTCTGCATTCCCCAAGTACTCAGTTGCATTTAAATCCAAGTATATACTCAGAAAATAAACCACTTTTACCTATTGCTATGCCAGAACCTCTGGATCATTGCATCCTGAACATAGTTTTTCTTCCCAAGTGAGAGAAGGCAACACATCTATCTATCTATCTATCTATCTATCTATCTATCTATCTATCTATCTATCTATCTATCTATCTTTCTATATTTTTCCAGACCTTTTTCTATCTATCTATCTATCTATCTATCTATCTATCTATCTATCTATATATATATATATTTTTTTTCTTTTTTCTAAAGAAGTAATGGATTATTTATTTATTAATCCAACATATATTTATCACTCTAAACATTATTTTAAGTGGACAATCATATTTAAGTAGACACTGAGTTTATTTTAAACAGTATATTTATTTTCATCTACTGGCCTGAATATCTGAAAAATCTTATTAAATAAAAATATGCAGGATGCTGTGGGAATGCATTTTTCATTTTTTTTCTTGAATTTCAGTCTGATTTCAAAATAAATAATATTAAAATAAACTGACAGACAAAAAATAAATATACTAAAATAAAATAAATTATATATATATATATATATATATAATATATATATATATATATATATATATATATATATATATATATATATATATATATATATATATATATATATATATATATATATATATATATATATATATATGTGTGTGTATGTATATATATATATATATATATATATATATATATATATATATATATATATGTATATATATATATATATATATATATATATATATATATATATATATATATATATATATATATATATATATATATATATATATATATATATATATATATATATATATATATATATATATATATATATATATATATATATATATATATATATATATATATGTATATATGTATATATATATATATATATATATATATATATATATATATATATATATATATATATATATATATATATATATATATATATATATATATATATATATATATATATATATATATATATATATATATATATATATATATATATATATATATATATATATATATATATATATATATATATATATATATATATATATATATATATATATATATGTATATATGTATGTATGCATCATGATGTAATAATTACCATGGTATAAATCCTATAGTGTATGTTGATGCAAAAAAATCTGAAATCACTAAATTATCTAGGATCAGTTATTATATTTGATATTTTTCTCAAAAGTCCATATCTTTACAACTTCATATTCAAAATGGAAACAAAGCAATTTCTAAAGAATTAATGGATTTATTTTTAAACTGATTTACTTTAAACATTATTATAATGGATACTTATATTTGAAATAGATGCCCCATTTTTATTTTTTATTTTAAACAGTGTGCATTAAATCTATCGGTTGGCATAGCCAAGAAATCTTAATGGCAGAGATCAGATCTTTGATAGAGGAAGCACTGTTTGAACCATCATACTTTACCACTACACTATAGAATGCATCACAGTTCAGTAAGGCTCTGGTTTCTCTTAAAGAAAGAACATTTTCTTTAATAAGATTTCTTGAATCCATATATACATATATATATATATGAAAATTTCTCTGAGGTAACCAGTAGAAAAGACAATATTTATGAATAAAAATGACAATAGGAAACAGCAATTACTAGTTTTCCTATTGTCATTTTTATTCATAAATATATATATATATATATATATATATATATATATATATATATATATATATATAATTCAATTTAAAAGAAAAACAGACCACTTTAAGGTTACATTGTTATATATAAAATTCATATATATATATATATATATATATGAAATTCATATATATATATATATATATATATATATATGAAATTCATGAAATATATATATATATCAGAATAATGTTTAGGAAGTTTTTTATCACTATTATTTTGTATCTGAGTGGTCATTCACTCTTGAACTCTCTTGATCATACAATTGTTTTTACTATTTGATTTTGCTAGTATTTTGGTATTATTTGTGAGGAGCTGTCTAATGTTATTCTTAATTTGGAAAAGTTGATCAGTAGAATTAATTGACACAAAATGTCTGTTGTCTTTAACAACTTTTGCCAAAAAGAACATTTTCTGCCTAAATGCATACATACATGCATCACTATATCTATATCTATCTATCTCTCTCTCTCTCTCTCTCTATATATATATATATATATATATATATATATATATATATATATATATTGTGCATTTAGACAGCAATCCCTCATTTATCCATGTTTCATTAAAGATAACAGACAAGGTACTGTGATTAAGCATTTTATGTAATTTTTCTTGCGTTTTCCTTTTTGGACAAAATGTGTGTAGAAACTGTCCAAATGTACAGTAATTCCAAGTGCTTTTGGCTATATATTTTAGCCATTATCAAGGATGATTTTATTTTTGCTTTTTAATTGGGTGTATGGGTTGTGTGTATATTTCTCGAGTTATAGGGATGTTTTATTTCTCAAACACAGCAGATTGTGGCCATGTTCATAGTTAATATTATTGAGTGTTAGCTTTTTCTTTTTTATTATTTGAGCTCATAAATAATGTCCGTTCATTGTAATTTTGATTTTGCTGATGTGTTGTTATTTTTGAGGATAAGTTTAGCTGTTTTAAACATTTTGTAGTAGATAATTAATTTGATTTTCTTGTTCGGGTCAATTGTGGTAGTGTATTTCTTTATGATATTCATAAGTGAAGATTCATCTTGTTTGTAGTTGACATGCATTTGGCTTTTGTAAAAAATATTTATGTTATTTTTTATTTTGTTTGCTATCATTGTTATTTACAAAGAAATAGTCTAATTTGGTGATCAATAATATGGTTAGGAAAGCCATTGTTAACTAGTGTCTGTTTTGCATTGTTGAGTTCTTTAAGGAAGAGTAAACAAGAGGATGAATTCTGGTGTGATCTTTGTAGGAAGATTTTATCACCATTATTTTTTATCTGAGTGGGCATTAACTCTTGAACATTCCTGATCATACAGTTGTTTTTACTATTTGATTTTGCTAATATTTTGGTATTATTGGTGAGGAGCTGTCTAATTTTATTTAAGAATTATTCTTAATTTGGAAAATTCAGTCAATAGAATTACTTGACACAAAATATCTCTTGTCTTTAGCAACTTTTGCCAAAAAGAACATTTTCTGCCTAAACACACACACACACACACATATATATATATATATATATATATATATATATATATATTAGATGAAGAAGAAACTTTTGAGATTATCATGGACAAAACATGTGAGCAACAAGGAAGTACTAAGGAAAAGTGCTATGCATGACATCTACATGAAAGTCTTGATTGTGATTTAAATACATGACATTTTTAATGGCCACTGTAGAGATAAACTATTATTTGTTTGGACTGTTTCTTTGAAAAGCATAAACAAGAGGCCTTTTCTGGTAAACTTCTTCTTTATGCACTCAAAACAGATGAGCATCTGCCACACACAAAAGGATTCACTTCCTTCATTCACAGATTTTGTCCTGACACAAATAAAAGGGAAAATCAATACACAAAGGTTATTCTGCTAGAATTCCTTCATTTTCTATCTTCACCTCAACAGGCCAGATTTTATATTTGCTTTTCTTTCCTGTTTCTTCACCACATTTTTATTCAATCCATTTTTTCATTCTTTCTTTTCCTTGTTTTTTCATTTATTTTTCTTCACCACATTTTTATTTAATCCATTTTTTCATTCTTTCTTTTTCCTGTTTTTTCTTTTGCTTTTTCTTCACTACATTCTAATCTATTTTCCACTCTTTTTTTCCTTTTCTTTCATTAATGTCTGTCATAGTTTTGCCATAAACATGCATATGATATGAACTACACAATTTCTCATTGCTTTCTGTAAACAGCAGATGTTGATTGATTCATTGATTTTATTAACCTTCTTTATTAACATGCTGAACAATAATCTACAGATAGATACATAGAGAGATAGAGATAGAGATAGAGAGAGAGAGAGAGAGAGAGAGAGAGAGAGAGAAATATTTAACCTCAGTATTTGGGAATGTAGATACCTGAAGAATGATATTACTTTCCTCATATTATACTTTCACAAAAGACAGATGAAGCCGAAAATGGTGTACCGCTACAATGTAGGAAGCTGCCCAGTTTTCACTCTCCAGTCTTGATAGAGTCCAAAAGCATCTACACAGCTATGTAGGTGGTGATTTATTTTCCTTTTACACCCTACAACCTATATATATATATATATATATATATATATGTGCATGTGTGTGTGTGCATGTGTGTGTAAGAAACAATTTTTCTTGTCAGAAGCCATCTTGCACATTTATAAATCTAACATTTGTCTGTGCATTGAATATTGCTGCCATATCTGGTCTGGTTCTCCAGCTACATATCTTGAGATTCTCAACAAAATCCAAAGAAGGATCTGTAATGTCAGCAGTCCTGATTTGGCATCTCGACTTCAGACATCTTTTCACCACTCTTTTCTATAGATATTTTCATACCAATTGTTTTAATGAGCTTCCCTATTAGGCCCTTTGAGTGTGAATTTAAGCATTGTACTAGATTGGCAACAAGGTCTTGTCCTTTTACTGTTGAAATAACTAGATGTAACAGTGAGTTCCATTCTAATAGTTTCTTTTCTTCCTCTTCTCACCAGTGGAAAGCTCTTGTATTTTCTTACTTCCCTGCTATGTATGTTCTTCAAAAATTTATATGCAATGTCAATCATCATCTTCTGAAACCTGTTCTTTTATTGTCTTTTCTCCACCCAAAAATCTTCTCATTCTCTTTCACTCTTGAAAACAAGAGGAACAGATGAAAACAATACATAACCTACCTAGCAAAATTTTGTAAGGTTTAGGAGAGTTAACAAAAAGACAAAAATTATTAAGAGCTACAAAGAATGGAAAACTATGCAGAGCCATGATCACGAACATCCTAAACGGACATGGCACTTTTTTTTTTTACAGTTAGGTTAATCCAGTAAAGGCCACTCAAAGTAGATGGTTACATTAAGGGGTAGTTTATATGGATAGAAGAGGAAGATAATGTTTAACTCTAGATTTGAACAGGTTAAGATTGTAGTGATCAGGGAAAACTCCTCTTAGGAGTCTGTTCAACAGTGTTTTTGAGTGAATATGCAGGGAACATGGGTGGTTTGATACTATGAAAGTGGCATGGTTGGTTCTAGCCATGAAGGTTAGACCAGTCAAAACCAAGGAATTTAGTTCCTCCAAACACTTTCTATGGCAGTAGTAATAGAACCATGAGAGACTTACCATATCCTGCCTATGAGGTTGAAGGGTGGAAAATAATTATTTTCAAAGATATACAGAACTCACTGTTCTGTATATACATATATATATATATATATATATATATATATATATATGGACAAGTTCTGTTTAACACTTTTTATTTAATTTTTCAGATTTCCAGAAGCTGTTGTAATCTAACAAGAAATATGCACCATTAAATTTGGTATCTTTCTCCATAGATGACCATATATTGAAGAGTGTTTTAAAAAAATACATATAAAAAATCTCAGTTTGACCATTTATATAACATCACCTTCAGTGACTTGAAATTGGTTCCATGAAACATGAGAATGCCAGAAAAAAAAAAAACAGTTCTGTAAAAATACACAGAACAATCCTTGAAAACAAGTGTAGCAACAATTGAAAGTACTTGAGTATAAAATAACATAAATAAAAATAAATATGAACTTTGGCAAATTTACTGATAACTCAAAACCATTAATTCATAAATTTGAAAAATTAAATAAAATAATTGATAGACAGAACTTGTACATATTATTTAACCAAACATGTTTGAGAGAATTATTGCTGCTGAATATACTTTAACTGGAGAATAATCTCTAAATTATTCTTCAGCTGACCACTACAACCTGGAGAAGCACATACAGTGCAGAAACATGATTGCATTTATGTAGCGGTTTATAACACGTTTTTGTTATAATTTTTAATAAATATTATTATTATTAAGCTCTACTCTGTATTGAGCACTTTTTAAAAATGTAATGTTTGGACATTGTCATTAACCTACCTTACACCTGGATATATATATATACCTTTTTGTTAGACATTTTACAAAATACTTTCATTGATCTTTAAGCAAACTTGAAATGAAAACCTGCTACCCATTCTAATAGGGTCAAGTTTGGTAATCACCAGAATTATCTCCCCTTTTTTCTGTCCTTTTTTATCTTATATATAAAGGACAGTGTATGTGTGTGTTTGTGCATGTGTGTGTCCAAGCAACTCCTCCACTCTCACCGGTCTGATTTCAATGATCCATAGCTCATTCAAAAGCCCTAGAAAAGTTAGACATAGGGAATGATTTTCATTGAGCTCAGATTATGCGAGGTTAGAAATATATATTAATATATTATACTAGTTATTAATATTGCTTTCATGGTTCAAAGGGAGTAACTCTTATCTTTCTTTTGTATCCAAAATTGCTTAAAATTTTAAGTTAGCTAAAATTTTAATAAATAAATGTGTTACAACTACTCAAGAGCAATTTGTATTGACTCAACCACCATAAGGTCAGCTCTCTGTATAATTTTCATCAGTTGCGACTCTGTCAAATGACAGAGTCACAACTGAGAGATGATATATAGAGTGTTACAAACTACTTGAGACCAATTTGTATTTTTACTCAACACCCCATGAGGTCAGGTTTTGACACAAGGTCAGTTTAATATGGGGAGCCCGAGGACATATACCCAGGCTAGGAACAAAAATTGCCTGAACCCGCACAACAGTTGATTGTGCTGGCCTCAATGAGAGCACTGATCCCTCTCTCTGGTGCAAAGAGGGTGCGCGGCTTTGGGTAGCTGTTCCTCAGGGCTGGCATCTCTCAGTATAATTTTCCTCAGTTGTGACTCTGTCCTTAGATGGAGTTTCCCCTGAGTGCACTCTGCCCAAAGACAGAGATGCAACTGCGAGATGATAGTGTGTTACAAACTAATTGAGAGCAATTTGCACATGGCATTTACTCTGTCTCACCACTAAGACTAGATGCAACACAAGGTGGAGACCCAAGTGTATACACTCGGGCTAAGTACAAAAATTCCCTCTGCCCCTGCAACTGTCAGTTGCACTGGCCTTGGTGCAAGCACTGATCCCTCTCTCTAGTGCAATGACAAGTTGTGGCCTTGGGCAGCTGTTCCTCAGGGCTAGGCATCTTTCAGTATAATTTTCCTCAGTTGAACTCTGTGCTTTGATGGAGCTGCCTCTGAAAGACAGAGAGATGATAAATAATGTCACAATCTACTCAAGAGAGTAATTTGTATTTACTCAAATCCCCCCCCCCCTGAGGTCAGGTTGTGATGCAAGGTCATTTTAATGTGGGTATTCCGATTGTGTACACCTGGGCAAGGAACAAAAATTGCCCGCAGCTCCTACAACCGTCTTTTTTGTTTTTTGATTTTGTCAACTGCACAGTATAGTAAGGTCAGTTATGCATCATCTGGGAGAAAAAGAGCACCATGATGCAATTCACTCTGCCAGAAATTTGGAAACAGCATGCTCTCTTTTTGGTATTTGCACCAGAAACTGCAATACAAACATTTCAGAGTGTTGACATTATGCCTCCATTCATTTTCCCACAGGGCCTCAGACTCAACACGGTGACCTACATCAATTTCCTTGAGGAGGTAGTACTGCCCTGAATCAAGAGGGTGGCTGCGGGAAGAACCTATATCTGGCAAGAGGACTCTGCACCATGCCATACAAGCAAGAGAATGCAGTTATGTCTGTCAGAAAATTTCTGCAACCTTATCACCCCTTACATCTGGCCTTCTAACTCCTCAGACTGCAAACTCCTTGATTATTATGTGTGGAGTGCATTTGAGCAAGAGACCAACAAAACTCTTTATAACATCAAAGATGAACTGAAGGCAAAAATTATGGCAGCATTCACTAACTTAAATAAGGAGACCGTCCAGAAGAGTTGCAAGAGATTCTGGTCTGGAGGTCAAGGTTGAAGCCAATGGCAATTTTACTCTTTAGTATTTCAAGATAATTTTGTGTAACTTTCATAAATATATCTGTTAAAATGAGATGTCAGTTTTATTATCATTTTTTGCATAATTTAGATGACAATTTATCCTGTATATTGGACATACAACTATATGCCTATCGAGAAGACTCATGTTGCAACTTTTTGACCATAGCTCAATTAGGATGAAAGCACTCAGATATGCAGAACATTTGGACAATTCTTAGACACTTTATGCCCAGAAAAGAAAACTTATATGAACACAAGAAAATTAAATAAAAAACTTAATTGTGGTACCTTGTCAGTCATCTTGAATGAAAATTGTGTGACACTATATATATAGATATATTCATCTTCAAGAAGTGAGAGAAAGATCTAAAAGTTCAACCAATCTAACAGTGATCTCATCCCACAATCCTCACACTTGCTCCATATGTGGCCTCCTTTGTAAATCACTAGCGGGTCTTAAATGCCACTTAAGATTAGCGTATAAACTATCATAACTGAATCAATAAGCTGACAGATCCTCATATGTCGAAATCGACGGGAGAGTCCATTGTTATATATATATATTTAGTTGAATGGTTTGTGACCATCAGTTTCATGCTTATGTGATCCTCAGAATTTGTCTGAAGATCACATAAGTGTGAAACCAATGGCCACAAACTCATATCCATTCAACTAAATATGTTAGCTTTATCACTGATATTGATCGCTTTCCAATATGCACCGCACATATATAAAATATATGTAGAATTTATATATATATATATATATATATATATATATATACATATTTTATATATATATATATATATATATATATGGGATTAATACAGAATTGGCACTTTGCTGAATGATGTTATCTTCAGCATCATGACTCTTGAGTTTCATAGACAGACCCTCCAAATTTAATCATTTCAAGCCAAGCATGACAATAATGCTGCTAGGATGAAGGTGGGTTACAGGCAGTGAAAGAGAATGTGAAGGCTTTAGTGAGGAGTATGGGAGGAAAGGACAATAAAAATGTTTCAAAGTCTCTAAGTGGCAGGGAAGCAAGAAATCATAAGGTGAGGTGAGAAGTGCAGAAAAAGAAACTTTTAGACTAAAAGTAGCAGTTGCATCTAATTAGTTGCCACAGAAACTAGTACAGTGTTGAGATTATAATAGTACTGTTCATGGAGAAGTCTAGTGCCTCTAAGATGAGTAACCCATGGATTTTGCAGTCTTTCTTTAAAATAGAATTTCTTTTTGCAAATTACAGCGTCTATCTTTATGTTATGCATTGAAAATTAAAAAGAAAATAATTGTCAGTGGTCAGTAATGAAGGGAACACAAAATATGCCAAATATATGAATAATATTCCAAGCAGGCAAAGGGATGAACTTGAGAACTGCATGCAATGATTAATTATAATAATTATTGCACTCTTGAGATGCACGCACACAAAGATCTGCTAATTAAGAAGGTTAGTTATAACAAGAATAACATGAAAACAGAAGAATTATGAATTCCTGATAATGATTTTTCCAAAGAAAATGATTATTTTAATATATTAACAAACACAAGGCTTTTGCAAAAGTACATTTATATACAAATGTATTAAGAGAAGTCAAAAACATGAAAAACATAGCATTTATATTATTTAAACTATTTATATTGTTCAGACTCTTGTCCTCATCTTGATTGTCATATTCAGAATGTTTTGGCCATTGTACACCATATGAACACCGTACTTCATGGATGGTATGTAATGGCTGAAAGGAAAAGTTATGACAAACATGCTTTGTTCTCAGAGAGACTTTTATATTACTAAGACATATATATATATACACATATCCCATGCAGAGAATAATATATCTTATATATCTACACAACAAAGCCAAATGTAAGAAGAAATGAAAAGGATGTCTTACATATAATATGGTAACACTCCTTTGTTTGGAAAAGCCATGTTTAGCACTCCAGATTCAAATGGGCTGGATTCATCTATGTCCCAGGCAAGGACACATTCCACAGATAGGAAACAGTGAGTCTTGGGTTTTCCCAACTTGAGGACAGTGAGCTAGAGTTTCTATCTGTATCTGAGAAAGGTATATTCACAAAGGGAAGGACACCATGGGCCATGGGGTGCCTTGTCTAAAATACCACCTCTCTGTTTGGCTGCTTCAAACAAAAACCGAAATTTGACTGACCGTTTTTGTCACTGTATGGAGTGACGTCACTAAGTGGCCATCATGTAACCCATGAGACTTATCTCCGCCAAAGGGAGATAATCTCTTTCTGTATCCCTACACCTTCTTCTAGTACTTTCCTAAGGAGGCAAGACCTAAGCAGGCTGGTTTGAATTCAGTGTTTCCTTTTCCTAGACTGGTTGTCATCCAAGGCAATTGGACCCAGTTTGTCCTGCTATCTTACCCATATCTGAGAGAGAATAGATGGATTCACACCTTTCCAATGAGTATTAGCATGTAAGTGAATGTAATGAACTGAACTGGTATTCAAACTCAGTTCTCTGATTCCTTGATCTAAGCTGATAACTATTACTTCACTGTACCTCTAGAAAATGTATTAAATAATAATAAAAAAAAAAATACTGGAATGAAGAATTATTCATATTGTTTACAGTTGGACTAATATCTTCATTTTAGACATTTTAATTATTGTCTTTCTTTTGCAGTGAAATAGAAATCATAATTTAGATATTTTCTCATTATACATATCTACACTGGAAATATTGATTAACTAATGGAACCATACACCTGAGAAGAGTTTCATAAAGCAGACTGTGTTTGCTTTCTTATATAAACCTTGCAAGTGAAGCAGTTATCAGTCATAATAATATCTTGAATAATCTTTTCTTCTCACAAAAGGTCAAAGCAACAGTTGTTCTAAAGAATAATTGGTAATAGTAATATTAGCTGTTTCCTTATAATGAAAACGTTCCCATTCATTGACCGAGCAGCCAGTTCTGCTCGAGTTATGCTTTTCTTCACTCTTTGGTCATTGGGCTTCGATCAAAGTGTAGTATCTATTCTCCTCATCTCTAATGATAATGGCAATATTAGCCATTTCCTTATAAGGATTTTCATTTGAAATTTGTAAAATCTGTCTCTTAAAACAATTTTGGGGGAAAATAGGTTTCTCCAGTCCAGTAGCTGTTATTACTCTTTCCAGTATTGATGGGAGTTTCCATCCTAACCTTTTGTTTGAAGTAGTGTGGAAAGTCAGCATCTTGATTATTTCATTATTTTCTCTTCAAGTTTCATGTGCTACACATTTGAGTTGTTCTTGCCATTGAAAGTCCTCAATTGATGTGGTTTCTGTCATATTCTTTGTTTGTTGATTCTGTAACACCAGTCCCTGAGGTTTGAAGAAGGATGCTCTTCCCTAAGTGTTACAGTCTTCATTTGCTCAAATCCATTTTTAACCATTTTTTAACCATTGAAAGGTGTTGTCTAGATTGTCTAGATATTTCTAAATTAATTTGGTGTCACATGTGACATCCTTATGAAAGTCCCGATCTGACGAGGTTATTTAAGAACATGACTCAAGTTTTTCGGTTTATATTTTGGCTTGTAGCAATTTGTGGTATTTGGCGTTGTGCAGTAGGGTATAATGAATAACAGCACAGAATTAAAAACTGGAGAGCCAAGTTCAAATTCCAGTCAGGTTAATTACATTCACTTATGCACAAATACCCTTGGGAAAGGTATGTAACTTCCTCTCCCCCAACTATGGATTAAATAGCAGGACAGACTGAGCCTTATAGCCTTGATTGGCAAACAGTCTACTGCAGAATGAAATGGCAACCTACTGCAGGAAAATCTTCTGCCTAGTCAGACATAACTGGAAGTAGACATGATTGGCCAACTGTGTCACATCTGGCACTTAACTGACTGCCCCGCCCACCGCTAGTGCAGCCTTTTCTATTTCTTTCTTTATATTTCTATTTCCCTATCTCTGATACTAAATTTGTTATGACTGATCCATAACTCAAGGTATTTGAAGTGTTTAGTATTTAATAATTCCACATCCTGAATTTTTAAATGCAAACATATCTTTAATCAGGGTCGGTATATACTACCCACTATTTTGAGTCAAGCCTGATCAGAGGTCCCAGCAAGTGCTTTGTGACCCTCACTAGTTTATCAATATTTACTTTTTACTACCTACATTTACATACATTACAAATTAAACGAAGCACAACTGACTATTAAAAGATGAAAGATTTTTAAGGATTTTGACATCATTCTGAACTCATTTTTTGGTCCAAATCTGTGAACTTGTTTTGCACATGATAAGTCATGGAAAAACGCTATATAAAGTACACTATTTTTTATCAATAATGTTGTATATGTTAAAATATTTGGCTTTTTAACAAGAAAAATCTCAAATTGATATTAAAAATTGCTGCAAAATATTGTTGATTTATTTATTCAGAATGATCTATTATGACATGTCTCTAAATCGTATTTAGATACATTGTATTTATTTTCTGTTTTTCTATTTGAATTGTTTGCCTGTTTTGCATATGATTTGTATTTTATATGTTGATTTTCTAAGGGTAGCTTACTTGTGGCATACAGCTGAAAGCAGTGTGAGGATCAAACTTGCTACTCACTTGTAATTGTTCTAGAAAGACGAGCTTGCTAACCACTACATCATGTTAAGGTGCCCTAAATTTGTATTTTATATGTATATTACCCAATGAATATTGAAATTTAGTAGAATGGGTGCCCTATATAAATTTGAGTGTGGGCGGCTGTATCATAGATCCGGGGAGGGGCCTGAGACTGTTCCACCATCCCTGTCTGTAATGAAAAAAATAAACAAATACTTGAAATAGTATAAATAATAAAGAATGATAATCTGGTATTTCATTTTTGAGTTAAATAATTTTTTATATACCTTAATTATTTCATACCATTGTTTTCATCTTGATTATTATAAATGCTATTATAGACATAATGTTTTGACCAAGTAGCCTCTGGACATCTTCAGATGTCTATTATTTTTTAACATTTGAGATGAGGAGCTGACAATATACTTTGACTTATTCAAACTATTTTTCTCATCTTGATTATTATAGTTGCTGTTGTAGACACAATGTTTCATCCAAGTACACTCTGGCCATCTTCAGATGTCTATTACAGTTTCTTTAAATTTTTGATATAAGGGACTGACAATATACTTTGACATTTCAAACTATCATTCTCGTCATGATTATTATAGATATAATTATAGGCACAATGTTTCAGCCAAGTACCTACGAATCATCATCAGTGATAATCCTTTTTTGAAAAATTTCCATGATCTGCTTTTCTTCGATGAATCCATCAAATTTGAAGCTGTCTTCTGCTTTCTTCAATGTCTGAACATCATCCAGTTCAGTCCACATGTTTGATTGCAGCCACTGAACAACTGGGTTTGCTGAGTGCTGTCATAAACAGTGAAATCAAATTCCTCAACCAAAGAACTGACTGGCAGCTCAAGGTTAGTTACAGCCACATACAACCCCATGGAACTCATGCCTGTGGGAGCCACAAGCCATTTCTTAATATAAACACCACTTCCTCATTCTATCTTGTGCATAGCAGTCAGTGCCACATTATACATTAGCAATGGTGACATAAATAGGGCAGTATATAAAATTGATGCATCAATATCTCTAGTCTGCCATTTTGTGGAGACATCTATTTTCACCAGGTTAACTTTAATTTGCCAGTGGATATTGACCTTAAAGTATCAATATTGCCCCAAATATTCACCAGCTTTATCAAAATAATATATATATATATATATATATATATATATATATATATATAATATAATATAATATAATATAATGATAATACTAAATCTGCTACTCAGAGTGTGTGTGTGTGTGTGTGTGGGTGTGGGTATAATTAACTCCTGAAGATGATTTTAGAAAAGATTCAATGTACTTGTTTTAGAAAAAACTATGGTGTCTTCATTGATGAATTTCATCTTAACACAAGGAAACTGATTAGAGAACTGGGAAGGATCAGTATAAAATAAATAGACACAATATGTCTATATTATTCAATGAAGCATGTTTGAATGAAGATATGCTCCCTAAATATACATACATACATAAATATATACATACATACATACATATACATATACATACATACACATATATATATATATATATATATATATATATATATATATATATATATAGTTACTTAAAAATTATTTTTAGTTGATGCACCATCTATTCATTAAACAATCTTTTACCAAAATAAAATAATGTTTAATCAATAAAATCTGTTGGATTAATAAATAAAATCCATCACTTCTTTAGAAATATATATATATATATATATATATATATATATATATATATATATATATATATATATATATATAATACCAATTTGGAGAGTGGTAGGGATAATTCCAAGGAAGATATTAATCCAAAGAGAGCTCAATGTAAATTTAAATTACAGAGGATAATAATAATAATAATAATAATTAAAAAAAAATTTAATATTCATTTTGGTTATAATTTATTTTGTGAATATTTTTATATTCATCTCTTTAGACTGAAAGTTCTTAATAAATGGAGACTGATATACTAGATTAACAGGAGGAGAAAAATAACAGATTTTCAGGTATAATTTCTTTTAAAACCTAAAACAGAAAGATAAGGAGAGTGAGAGAGGAGGGTTAGAGGGAGAGAGAAGGAAAGTGAAGGGAGGGAGAGAGAGAGAGAGTGAAGAATAAATAAATAAATAAATGAAGGGATAGTAGTAAAACTAAACTAGAATTAAAATTTATTGAAACCTAGTGAGCAAAGGCATTGGCTTGTGATTTTTCTGGCATAGTAATTGTAAGTTCAATTCCTCGGCCAGGCATCATTACTTGGTCTCAGTGTCAGTGGGGCAAACAATAGCTGAGTATTACTAGAAATATGAACTAGATGACATATGCAGTGGATTAAATAACAAGATCAATTTGTAATACCCTGTTGGTTACTGGATTGATATACACCTGATGAAGTCCAGAGTGCACAATGGCTGAAACCTTGTTATAATAACAACATAAATGAGGACAATAGTCCAAATGTACACAGTATAAATAATGATAACTCTTTATCCCAGAAATTCAGACAAAAAATAAATTGAAAAATATGGATTAAATCTGACAGAATGATTAAATATATATAGGAACAAATAGGAAAAACTTTATAAAACTGACATGTTTTACTAATTTATTGTAGCATCATCAGAAGTTTTTCATAATACACACAGAATTATAGATAATAAAACAATCTGTATAATAATAATAAAATAATAAAATCCAACACATAACCCTGTTCTTATTACACACCAGAAATTTCCCAATACAGACAAATTTTACATGTTAATAAAAACAATTTTAATAATAATAAAAATTAATTCCAGAATTAACATGCACACAGAATCTATTGGTAGTCACTGGTCATTGTAGTATGCACAGAATCTATCGGTAGTTACTGGTTGCTACAGTATACACAGAATCTATCAGTAGTCAATGGTAACTACAGTATGCACAGAATCTATTGGGAGTCACAAGTCACTACAGTATACACAAAATCTATCAGTAGTCACTGCCCAATTAGATATTTCATATACATGCACACATATATTTCCTATTTACTCTCTACTGCCAATTTCAGGAATTAGATGTACACAAACACTAAAAGACATACACTAAAAAATTCCCAAAAGAATTCTTATAAAAAAAAAAATTATGATCACATGATATTTGTCTGACCAATGAAAACAAGCAATATAGAATTCAAAATAGCAAATATTCTCTGTAGTGTAACATGTCAAATTGATAACTTTTTACCTCTTTGTTCCTTATATAATCATATATAATATATATATATATATATATATATATATATATATATATATATATATATATATATATATGTAAAATAGATAACTGTTATGGGGTCCACCCCTTTTTCATATAAGCGGACTCAACCAGAGTGTTACTGGGACTGCTGCCGTTAAATACCCAGAGTCAGTCAGTATACAGGGAAGGCAGATATTGTGATTGAGTTGGAGGTAGAGTAATAGTGTGAGGTAACCACTTGTAAAAGTTATTTACAAGCACGTAGACTCTAAGGAAGTCCTACTTTGAGACTATATATATATATATATATATATATATATATATATATATATATATATATATTATTATTATTATTATTATTACGATTAACCGCGTTCCTGGATTTACTAACAATATACCCATTCTATTATTATGTAAATACATTTAATTTCTTATCTTTATTTCTTGCATTTGTCATTCATTGGAGACCGAATTTCATCTCGGAATCCACAACAATAAATTAATTAATAAATCAAGGACTAATGAAAGGGTACCAATATAATCAGTATGAAAAACATTTATTAAATATTAATTATTAACCATATGACAGAAATGAAGCATGGAAAGAAAGGTTTTAAGTCTGGAATTTTTGGACATGCCCATGTCCCTCATCAATGGAATAAGAAATAAACAGAGAAATGGGAATTACTCACTGACAGATGGTTTTGTAGATGGTGTATTTTCTGGTTGAAATTATGTTATTAGCAAAAACCTGATCTCTGTCTGATTCCTCGCTGTACAAAGCTTTTTATGAAAATTAACTTAAATTTAAAATTTTGATCACTGTAAAATTATACCGGGTGTAATAGCAAAATTGTCCAAATCACGTAACAGCATAATTGTCTACCTCACAAAATGTTTAATATCTAAAAAAACACTATACTAATTGAGTTTCTTTTTTTATAACTTTTCAGATAAGCAGTTTAGCCATAAAAATCACTGAAAAAAAGTTATCCAACTAGAAAGAGAACAGGTTAAAATCATTTTTGTCAGCCCCACTGTCTTACCAACTGAGCAATGGTGGAAGGAAAAAGATTATTCAAGACTTCAATAATGGTACCAGCATTCATACTCTGGCTTCCATTTTCATAGTCCATTCAAGAACCATCAAGAGAATGGTGAATAAGTTTTAAAAAGAGGGAACAGTAGAGAGGAAAACTGGATCAGGAGGTCACAAAAGGAAGAGGGATAATCATTTCAACTTAGAGTAAAGAGATCAATTAGAAAAGATCCGACTCAATTCATAAAACGTTTGGCACTTGAGAATGGAGTTTCACCTATAGTAGTTCAAAGAGCAGTGAAAAAACCACTTGAAAATTAAATGGCATGTGAAGCCTCCGTGGCAACTTGTTATTCCAGGACAGAAAGTTAGAAGGTTAGAGAGAGTGAAGATCATTGTGAATAAGCTGTAAAATGATCCTGGAATAATATATATATATTTGAAGTTTATTTCAGTCATTCATGAGCTACCGATCATTAGCTATGATTAATTAATGATGAACATATCATTTTCGTTTATGATCAAATTCATCATGATTCTTCTGTTAAGCTTGGAGAGTAATTATACATTTTTATTGCTCAAAGTTGAAGAATTCCAGTAAGATATCTTTAATCAATTCTAAGATACTACGGTTCAAATCTTAATCTAACAATTAGACAATTTTGTTGTTATACCTAGTATAACCCTATTCTGCCATACTTACATTAATTATTGACCTTTTACAATTCCTTCCATTCTGGATTTCAATGTTTGGTAAATAGATGTTGAATAAAAAGAAAATAAATAATTTTTCACTATATTTCATACGAATAAAAGGCCCAAGAGCAAATCAAGGTAGAGAGTTACTGAATGAGGTGTGTGATATATACATAAGAGGAAGAAGTGGGAAGTAAAGATTATGAGGATAAGGAGGATAGAAAAGAATTGACTAAACTTGAAAAAGTTAAGATTGTAGTGTTTGGGGAAGCATCCATGTGGAAGTCAGTTCCATAAAGTTGAGGTTCTTGGAAAGTAGCTTTTAGAGTGGAACACTCTTCTTACCAAAGAGATTCATAGAGTATGGTCTGTCAAAGATAGTCGTAATAATGAATGGAATCCATCTGAAGATTTGCTGTGGAAGTAGCAATAAAGATAATCTTTCAACATTGTGACTATAGGAAAGGGGCTGGAAGTTGGAAAGTAAGAAATCACCAACAAGGCTATGAAAATGCTTTTAAACTCTGTAAAGCTGGAAGTGAGGATTGGGCAGCTCCGTGATAACAAGAGCTGGATTTATTAAAATACATCGAAACGTTGATTCATTTGTGATTACTTGTAGTAACACTTCTTTTTCTTCTTCTACAGTGGCCTAAGAAAAGTTTTTAGCCATGAGAAATGAACTACATCCAATTTCAAAATTTAATTACATCATCCAATCTCAACATAAATAAACAGTATTTGTAACAAGTATGGAGTAGGTCCTCCATTATCTAGTTTCAGTGCTTGTATTTGATTTTTCATGAATTTGATCAAATTATCAACAATCGTCTGATCCATATTTTACCACTCCTTTAGCAATGTTTCTTTAAGAGTTGCCACTGATATGATTTTGGTTGCACGCTCTCAAAGTTTTCAGTCAAGATGCTCCCAAACATGCTCTATTGAATTCATGTCAAGACTTTGGGCTACCCATGGCAGTGACTTAATTCCTTGTGATCCCTTCCAGTCCTTTGCTACTTTGCTTGTATGACATGATGCTCCATCTTCTTGAAAAAAGTAGAAATTCTTGTCAATCTGATTGGTTTCAAATAGTGGGAGTAGTCCTTTTTCTAATATTTTGGACCATTCAACCGCTTGTCAATAAGAATCAGCTCAGATTTCCTTCAAAACCAGACAGTACCCTGCACCATTACTCCAATCCCTCCATGTTTCATGGTCGCCTGCAGATATTCAGTGTTCCAAGTCTCATTCTGATTTCTCCAAACATAAACCTGTCTCAAATTCAAATATTGGCAGAATTTACTTTCATCTGACCAAATTACAGACTGCCAAAATTCATGATCTTTGCTCTTGAATTTTCACACCCAGTCCTCATGCCGGTTCCTGATAACCTCTGAAATCAAGTGTTTCTTTTTTGCAACTCTTCTTTAATAACCTAGCTCTTTCAGAGTCTTTTTCACTGCATATGGTGAAATTTCCATGTTTTTGGCAACATCCTTGGTGCTCTGATGACAGTTTCTGATGACTAGCCTCTTTGGTGCTCTTTTCGTTCCCTCAGACAATATGCTTGGTCTTCCTGAATGCTGTTCCACATGATATTGGCATTCTTCATTATATTTCTTGATAATATCATTAACTGTTTGATGATTAACATGAAAAAAACTAGAAATTTTTTCTATTTGACTTGCTACACTGATGCCACCCTATTATTTGCCCCCATTGAAATTCACCAATTTCCTTACTTCCATGAATTTCATTGTAAAATATAAGTCAACTATCGTTCATAGATGAGAGTAGCTTGACACTAACTAAAAGAAAAGAAGAGATGTTGTCAAACAAGTCAAAATTGCTGTAGTCAAGGGTGGCTAAAAAACTTATCATAGCCCACTGTATGTGCCATGTCCCTTCAGGATGTTGGTGATCATGGCTTTCTGTAATTCCTTGTCCTTTGTAGCTCTTAATAAATGTCTTTTTTTTTATATCTCCTAAAACCTGTTATGTCTTCCATTTATTAAAGCTCTCTAGATAGCTTATGTATTGTTTTCCTCTATTCCTCTCGCCTGTCCTGTGGGTAATAAATTTTCCAAGTCCTTTTTCCTTATTATATTTCTTAGACATTTTAACTCTCTCTTTCCGATGTTAAGTATAAGTGTCATTTTTGTTTCCATTTTCTTATTGTTGCTCACATGTTAGGTCCATGATATTCTCAGCATCCTTCTGTAGAACCATATTTGTGATACTTCAAATCTCTTTTTCATCTTTAGGGAGATTGCTCAGTATTCACTGTCATATAGGAGGACTGATATTATGTAACAGCTTAGTACTCTTTTCTTTGTTTTTAATAAAATTTTCTTGTTTCTTAATACTTTGCTTAGCTTTTGGAAGGTGACTTTACACAACAAAATTAAAAGTTGGATGTCTGTCTGGAATATATCTGGCCACTTCTTTCTTGGTAAAAGAACAAACATTGCTTAGGGCTACAATGGATAGGATAGTGGAGAGCCATGATCGACCATGTCCTGAAAAGACACTGCACCAAGAAGAAGAAATAAAACAATGAATCAAAGAATAAAATGAACTAATTTTAGTTGTATATGACAATACCAACACTCGTCAAAAGTGAACTATTTGGAGTAGAACCTGAATTTATTTGTTAGTTTTTATTCAACAAAGGACATAGCAATACACATGACTGCAGTAGATTCGGTCATTCAGTTAATAACATAATCCACTGATTTCACATGAGAAAGCAGCAAAGTTGTGTCGGCCATGATGCTCATAATCTTACATGATCAGAAGTATCATTACAATACCAAAGATTTTATAACAAATAATAAACAAAATTAAAACACTCTCTTCTTGCTTAGATTAAAAAGAACTAATTAAAATGATTACGTGCATGGCACATGCTCTTGAGGGAGGTAAAAGAATGGATTAACTCATATGTTATGCTCTAAGCAAAAAAAAAAAAAAAAAATGATTGTACTACTCTATATAATCCAAGGGATGATTGTAAAATATTGACTGGAATTAGGTTATTTTTAGCAGCAGATCTTGAAATTTGAAAAGAGTTCATTTCATTACCAAGTTCAGATGACGAAATTGAAAAAAATCAATAGGTGTTTTTTTTTGTTTTTTAAACTAATATTAGCTGTGTGTGAAAATTTCCAATAAAAAACCTATTTTCAACCAGATTTTTCAGTCACTAATTTTCGGAAAAGGTGGGCTAAGAACTTTTACACTCACCTAAAAAATATTAGGACATACCAATAGTATTTTACTGTTTTAGTTTCTTGTAACTAGTCTGTTTTTGGAGCTTATGTACTGCTCTACATATGATATTGTTCATTGATTCTAGATCTTCAGAAAGTTTTCAATCATTGGGGGTTGGGCTGTTCTCTACGTTGTGTGTTGAATCACCATAATCAAAAACTGATGAGCTTCCAATTCTGAATTTTATTTCAAGTGACAAGTTACCTACCTTAATATGTGTTTGTGTGTATGTGCATTCAGTTACTTTCTAAAAATCATAACATACTTTCCCTGTGCCTTTTCTATAAATACTTTCACGGTAATTGTTCTGATGAACTTTCTTTTTTGGTACATAGACTTTATGAATTTAAGCACAGTACTAGATTGGCTGCTAGGTCTCATCATTTTACAGTTGAAGTGGCTAGATGTAACCACAAGTTTCTTCTCTCCCACTTCTTGCTTGTGGAACTCTCTTCCGACTTCTTGATTTCCAGTCAACTTTGATCCCCAAAAATTTAAATACAATGTCAACTGTTATCTTCTGTCTTTTGAATTCCCCTTCTTTTATTGATCTGCATCCACCATAGTAGTATTTATCATATTCTTTCACACTCAGAATCCCTCTCAGTAGGTTTATTTCCTTCCTTGGGATGCAATGATTAATATATATATATATATATATATATATATATATATATATGGATAAGAATCTGATGGAATGGTGAATATATAAAAAAAATTTAGAACTATATTTTCAAAATTGTCTTTTCAGGACATAATTTTAAGAGAAACTTGCAAGCACACACACACACACAAACACACACACACACGCGCACACACACACACACACATATATATATGTATATATATATATATTAAAAAACTTTCTTTCCTCCCATTGTGCTTCCATGTATATGAATAATGTCTAGTAAAGCAATTGACCTTTTCATTGCCTGAAGAAACCATTTATTTAGTGTAATATATGTGTGTGTCTGTGTGTGTGTGCATGTGTGAGTGCGTGTGTGTGTGTATGTGTGTGTGTGTGTGTGTGTGTGGATTGGGATCCCATATGGATTAAAATCCCACAGAATTATTGGATGAAGAACAAATAGAAAACTTTTATATATTTAACCCGTTTTGATTTTATTTAAGCTTCATCAGATATTTTGGCACAAATGAATTATGGAAGAGAAAGTTCATGTATTATAATTATGTGTTGTTTATTTTTCATTGGTCAGTTAGACTTGACGTGTCTTTGTCTTGTTGAGTTAATGTGTGTATGTCTGTGTGTGTTTGTGTATGTGTATGTATGTGGATTCTAGAGGGCATTTTTGTGCCAGTTTGCTGGTGTCCATCTGTATAATTCCTGAAGGTGCTAGCAATATATTGGTAAGCCTGTATACTTTTGTCTCCTATTTATAGTTGGCCTTGTGGGATTTGAGTGATAATCTGTCTCTGTCTAGTGGGCATTTTTGTTTCTGCCTAGTAGTGTCCACATATTGGTTGGGAAATCTTTGGTATGGGAGTGAAAGACAAGGGTTACATTGGCCGCAGGTATATGGAACTTACATTCTTTAAATATGGGTTTTATGAAAGTTAGCAATATGAAAAATTTGTATGGCATGTGTTTAGCAATGGGAAAGTATTCATTAGTATCCATGCAAAATACCTAAATAACTTTCATTTAAAAGCTGCTGCCCTAAGAAACATGCTTCACTGTGAAGAAAAAATTTTTGGTGCTAAAAGTACCAGAACTTTCTCTTCCATAATTCATTTCTAAAATTTAATAAATTTTTCCTACTTGTTCCTTATCCTATCACACACACACACACACATATATATATATATATATATATATATATATAAACAATGACTTGCTGCTACAAAGATTTATTATGGTCTTAAATAGAACTGATGTAAATATCTTAATACTGAAAAGAAGGGAAAATATTTTGGCTAACCTTTCGCTAGAGATCAATTGTTGACAAAAACAATTACTTTTTTTTCTCAACAAGATCAATAAAATGCACTTTTTAAGGGACTAAATGGGAGAATGAACTGGCACATGATTAAAATATAAAATCATCTTCAATCAAATTTAGAAAATCAATTCAATTTGTAAAATTATGAACAGATAAAATTGATAAACAAACTTGAAGAAGTGCCAGTAATGGACAAGGAGATGAAAAAAATAATGATTAGTGTTCTCCCAAAACTGTATTTCATTGTGCGTGTTAAGAAAGAAAAAATACATCCTAAGATATAATGTTTGATATATCCTAAGACAAGGCCATAGCAACCGGGGTAAGGGGTCCTTGCCTCCCCACAAATTCATAACAATTGTAGTATTTTTTTACAGGTTTTTATATTTTAACAAAATACAATAAAGAAAGAAATAAAGAAAAACTAACAAAGCAAGGAGGTACTGGAAATTTTAAATGTTCTTGCCACTAACCAAGTTGGCAGCCTTTGATAACTTAGGGCTAAATTCCAACATTTTTTGTCCCCACCCCTAAAAAAATATTTATCTCTGATATGACCCTGTAAGACATAGTGTTTGATACATCTTAAGATAGTGTAATATATAGTGTCTGATACATTTTGAGATATAATGTAATACATAGTGTATGGTACATTCTAAGGCATAGTGTAAAATATAGTGTTTGATTCATCCTAAATTATAGTATAAGATATAATGTTTGATACATTCTAAGTTATAGTGTAATATATAGTGTTTAATACATCCTAAGATATAGTGTGAGGTATACATTAAAAAATATCTCAATAATATAATGGAATCATAATAGTAATGGTCAATTAAAATATTCTTGCTATCTCTTGATAGATGTTTGAGCTTATGATCAATTCTCACTAAAAATATTTGGTCTTGTTTGCTCACTAAAGTCAAGCTCAGCCACTACTTAGGTGAAGGACCACTTGAGAATACCAGGTACTGGAAGCAACTTCCTGCAATCCAAAATATGTTATAGCTTTAAATAATACATAAAGGGTTGATAAACCATAAAAATCAAATCAATCAATCATGAATTTGAAAATTAAGTGCTGGTTGAATGAAAGAACGAGCAAAAAAATACCCAAAATTAATTTATTTCATCAGCTTAAGGAGTGGAAACAAGCAAAGAAAAACGTTATTTCTGTTCTATAATTTTTATTGTAGATGATGTTCAACTAATTTTGATTTTGATGGAGTTCTAATTGTTATATGAGGCCAGTAATAACTTAGATGCCTCTGCTGGCTATGAGAATATGTTATCCATGAACAAACATATCTCTATAAAAATTATTGATTTTATTGATTTATGTTCAATTCCAATTTTCCTCTTTACAAAGAAGTAATCACACCTGCCATAATAATTTACTGCTGTTTCTATAATTTTTATGAGTAAATTAATTGAAGTGAGATGACTTTTCGTTTGAGCACGGAATCCAGAATTTTGGTTGAGACTTTGGTCATTTTTTTTTATTTTGAGATGTGCGCATATTTATTACTCACTAGTCATGAAGCCAATGATATCACAGGTAGGATATGTTTGAATTATCTATAATATATATATATTTCCTCTGTGACATATATATTATGCATTTATTCAACCACATGGGTGATATTTTATCCCACTACCTTCTGTCATCTTTGAGGCAGCTTCATGATTCTGTCCCCCCACTCAAAATTGGCATCTTTCTGGGTGATGAACTGGCTTTTACAGGCTTCTAAAGAATTGAAGTTCTTCTGATTAATAGAATTTTGTGAAGATCAAACTAAGTGGTTATCTGAAGGGGCAAGGTCACTTGAATATGAAAAGGTGTAGTAGATCGTTTCAGATAAAATGTATCAATTTCTTACAAGTCTGCAAAGCAATATAAAGGTCTCTAATGTTATCAGTCCTGATCTGGTATCTCGGCTTCAGTCATTTTTCGACTGACATTATGTGGCTTCTCTTTGTCTTTTCTATAAATATTTTCATAGCAATTGATCTGATGAGCTTTCCTCCTTGGTGTCTTGACTGCAGGAATTTAAGTGTAATTCTATATTGGTAACTAAGTCTCATCAGTTTACTGTTGGACTAGATAGATATAACTGTAAGATCTATTCTAATAGTTTCTTTATTTGCAATTCTCGTCTATTGAACTCTTTTCTGGTTTCTTGCTTCCCTTTCACCTAAAGTCTTCAAAAATTTAAATTCAACTGCAGTTGCTATCTTCTGTCTTTCTGAATGATATTTCTTATTGTTCTTTCTACTCACTAAAGTCTTCTTATCCTTTTTTACCCCCAGTGGCTCCTTGAATTTTAGTGGCTTTATTGCTTTGCTTGGGGTGACATGATTAAAAAAAAAAATGAAGCCTTGTATTATCCTAATGGAAGATGACACTTTTCTGATTGGCTAATTCTGGGTGGTTTTCATCAACTTTTTTTTTTTTTTTTAACTGGTCCAGTTGGGAATGTGACATCTGAATTCAGCCTCTGCTTTTGCAGAAGGAGCTCATTATATATAATCCTCTTCCAGTTTTACCAGGTACACAGTATCACCTTCTTTGGATGTTGACCAGCTTTTGGAGTTGTTAATGGGGGCTCATTTCCTTTTCACCTGGACCTTGTTCACTCCACATTGTTGAAAACAATCCATTTTTCATTGTTTGTGCTCATTCTTTTTAAAAATGGATCACTTTTATTGTATTTAAGCATAAAATCTCATGTAGGAATACAAAAGGCGATTATCTCCCTTTGGTGGTGATAAGTCACATGAGTCACATGATAGGTGCTTAATGATGTCACTCCATACAGTGATGAAAGTGGCAGTCAAATTCAGTCAGTAAATTTATTGGTGTCAAGACATACATGTTTGTTCATCCTGACTGGGCTTCCACTCAGGGCAACCAGCTGCTAAATACTACAGCTTACAAATCCATCGTGCCATTTCCCTTTAGAACTATATCTTTCCCAGATATAGAAAGAAAAATCTAAGACTCACTGTTTCTTATTTGTTGAATATGTCCTCACCTAAGACATAATAGATGAAACTGGCCCATTTGAATCTGGAGTCCTAAACACGACTTCTCCAAACACAGGAGTATCTCCATATTATATGCAAGACAATCCTTTTTGTTTCTCCTTCCACTCTGCTCACTGTGTAGATATATATGATATATTTTTCCCTGTGTGGGACATGTGTATATACGTATATATAGTTATATGTATGTCTTAGTAGTATGAAAGTCTCTGTGAGAACAAAGCGTGTTTATCATTCTTTTTCCTTTCAGACATTCCATTCCATCCAAGAATTACAGTGTTGTTATATCATGGATAGAAGTGAACCAAAATTATAGCAATTTGCATATCAAACTTCTGAACCAAGCAAATCATTTATAAACAATACTCATAATTATGGCACCATCTCCATAAATGGCACCTATCGTTTTTGCTGTTTGTGCAGTATTTTTGTTTTCCATTCTGGAAATTATAGAGTATTAATTAACAAAAATGTGTCTCATTTTCCTCTATGTAAAACTCTTAAAATTCACACTCTGCACATGAACTTTATAGAAAGATATATTGAAATATCACCTTTCATATCACCTTTACATATGCCATAAATTTCAGTTATGAAAATCACATGTTCAGATGTTTACATATTAAAAAAAACTTTGGTATTTTGTCCTAACCCAGTATTTATTCAAGTGAGTCTTGGCTATAATATCTATATTTTCTTTTAGGCTGTCAGATTTTATTTTACAGACATTCATTAGTAAACATCTATGCAGATGATATAACAGTTAAGTGAGGCACTTCCAGAAATCATGACTGAAGTCTTGCAGCTGATATCAACTTTGAACTAGCTTTCTAACAGCTCAATGCAGAAAAACTGGCTTGTATCTTTCAATACCTCAAACATCAAGCCAGTATCATTTTATTATCACTGTACAGACCCTGAGTTTTCTCTAGTGATAATGAATGTTTCCATTCTCAATGATGCTCCACACTTTAAATGTCTATTGGGTTTAAGCTTCACTCTAGATCTTAATAATGAAATAATCTTAATGTTTCCATTCTCAATGATGCTCCACACTTTAAATGTCTATTGGGTTTAAGCTTCACTCTAGATCTTAAGTGGAATTCATATATACAATCCATTCCAAAAAAGCTCAAAAAATGGTTGGCTTATTCCATAACTCAAGGAAGTACCTGACTTATTCTGCAATGGTTTATTATTTGAAGAGTGAACAAAAAGCAAAAATTGAATATTACACTCATATCTCAATTGGAGCAGCTCAAACCTTAATTTCTAGCCTTGAAATGTTTATTTAGTCTCAGTGTTGGAATGGCCTTGCCTGATGAAAACTGGCTCCTAATGGAGTGGCAACCTATATCAAATAAAAAATGCAATAAAGAAACCATCACAGACAACTGTTTTAGTAATAAAAAGGATTAAGAACTTTATAAAGTCATCTATACATAACAACTACTTAAGATTAATGTGAGAGAACATTTTTTAAGCTAAAGATCATAAAGACAAGATTAAATAATTCACTGTTTTAGAAGAACTTGGATTCATACATGTTGCTATCCATTGAAAAGGAATTGTTAGATGAATTGGATGCAGAAGCAATTATTGGCAGATTTGAACAGAAGTGAACAGAAACAAGTTCTCTTAATATAGTTGACTGCATGCAATGGTCTAATGTACATTTAAATTATCTGTTAATGTGTAAATTGTGCAGTAAATTATTTAAAAATATCAACCAATTACTTAAAATTTTAAAAATAAAAATTTAAATTCAATTATAATATTCTGTATTTACATTTACTACTGCCAGGGAAGCACAGTGGAGTTATGAATACTATCTCAGATTGAAGAATCAGAGAGCTGAGTTTGAATTCCAGTCGAATCAATTACATTCACTTATGTGCTAAAACCCTTGGAAAAGGTATGAATCCCCTTCTTCTCACCCCAGCTATGGGTAAATTGCAGGACAGACTGGGTTCTATAGCCTTGGATGGCAACTGGTCTACTGCAGAAAGAAATGGCAACCTACTGTGGGAAAAAAATCGTCAGTCATGCATCGAAAGATACATGATCGCCTAAGCGTCTATCATGTATGGCACATAACTGACTGATTGCCAGTAATATGTACACGATGTGCATATTATAATTACTAAGAAACTTTTTCATATTTATTTTGCAAAAATTTTAATTGTAGCCTTTTTTCTATATGTATTTATTGAAAATTTTATTTATTCATTATGAAAATTAAATGTAGTTGTGGCTGGACCCCCTTTGTCTCCTGGCAACCAATATTTTTAGACCCAGTCTGCCACAGTGCAGTCTTGTGATGACTTATTCTCCACTTTGCAATCTCTTTCTCATAAATGCAACATTGCAAGCCTTTTCCTACACTCTCATTATTTTCATGGTAAATGTTCAGATTAGCTCCATTCTTTAGTTCTACTAGTTCTACATTTATAGCTAAGAATCACCTTACCAATTCCACAGAATAAAAATCATTCTTATTTCTTTCATGTCCCAAAGGTACAAAAAACTCCTACTCAGTTTTCCTCAAAGAAAACAGCTTCCTATAAGGTTGCTTTTTTGAACACTTCAATCTTAACCTTTTCAAGTCAAAGGTTATTTGTTATTCATCCTCCTTATCCTCACGATTTTCACTTCCGGCCATCTTCCCTATCTTTAGTCATAAATATGAAGTCTGTCAAAGGAGCAGACATGAAAAGACAAAAGGAAAAGAAAGACTAGAAAAAAGATAAAAGGGAAAAAACGCAGACTGCCACCTACACAAAAACTTAAAGTGCTCAATGCCTACAGAATTTAAACTAAAACAGAGCAGTAACAATAATAAACAACAAACAGTGCTCAGGGTCTTTAGGTAAGCAAAAACGCTAGAAAGTAAGACAAATTTTAAAATAGTTGTACACAAACAAACAAAGACAAGTATTGAAAAGATTTTTTTAATTGGAATCACCCCAAGCAAGGCAGTAATGCCACTAAAACACAAAGGGTTTGCAGGATGTGAAAGACTTAGGAACAAAAACACCAACAATAAGCAGAAAGTGGAGAGAGCAATCAAGTGGACAGTAGATAATGATTGACATTACATTTAAATTTTTGAAGATTAAAGTTGGCTGAAAAGCATGGCGCTGAAAGAGAGTTCCACAAGCGAGAAGTGTGAAAAAAGAAACTGTTAAAATAGAATTTATGGTTACAACTAGCCAGCTCATCTTTCAACTAATGAGACTTAATGTCAGTTGAGTGCTGCACTTAAATTCAAAAACTCTAGCTACCATAGCGATAAGCTCATCTGAACAATTACCATGAAAGTATTTATAGAAAATACATAGAGAGGCAACCTTACGGTCGTGGGAAAGTGACTGAATAATAAAATAATTATAAAAAATTTTTTTAAGTCAGTATCACCCCAAACAAGGCAGTAATGGCACTAAAAAACAAGGGGTTACAGGGTGTGGAAAGAATTAGGAACAGAAACATTAATGATGAGCATGAAGAGAGTAATCAGGAGGACTGTAGATAGTGATTGACATTACATTTAAATTTTTGCAGATTAAAGTTGGTTGAAAAGCATGTAGCCGGAAGGGAGTGTGAGAGAAGAGTGTTAGCATAAAATTTAAGGCTACATCTAGCTAGCTCAACTGTAATTTGATGAGATCATGACTGCAGTCTAGTTTTTTAAACTCAAAAATTCAAGATACCATAGCAAAGAGCTCATTTGAACACTTGCTATAAAAGCATTTATAGAAAAAACATAGGCAATCTTATGACGGTAGGAAAGTGATTAGAGCTGAGTCGCCAAATCAGGGTCAATGATATTGCAGATTCTTCTTTAGATCTTATCAAAGAGCTCAAGGTAAATAACAGGGACACCAGACCATATGTGGCAACAATATTCTAATTATGGATGAATAGTAGACTTATAGATATATAAGATAGATTTGGAAGAGAAAAATTGTCTAGATTGACATAGTGAACTGACTTTCTTAGCAGCTGACCTAGCAATGGATTCAATATAGTCTTTCCACTTCATATCACCAGCGAACATGAGCCCAGGGAGGTTCAATGAGTTAAGTTCCTGGAGGATAGTATCAGCTATGCTGATGGTAGGCAGCAAGGGTTCTCTCAGATGATTAATGGAGAGAAGTTTAGTTTTGGAGGTGTTAAAATTAACAAGCCATCATTTGCCCCAGTTTACTATGAACTTGAGGTTGTTTTAGACATTGGCAGATATTTTATATTAATATATACACACACCACAAACATATATATTAATATACATACATACATACATATATATATATATATATATATATATATATATATATATATATATATATATATTAATATATATACATATATATATATATATATATATTAATATATATATATATATATATATTAATATATATATATATATATATATATATGTATATAAATAAAAGAAAGAACAGTAAGATATAAAATCCGGTGTTCTTATAGATATTTTATTTTTACAAAATAGTGCTCAATGTAAATTTACAGAGCATTATTCGCTTGAAGATGAAATGGAACTAATGCTTTTAATTTAATTGCAAAATTAAATTCGGGGTTTTTTCTTCTATTTTTGAAACATAGTTGGAACTGTGTAGTGAAAAAAAACATATTTTAATCAATTAATTTATAATATATATATATATATATATATATTATATATATATATATATATATATATATTAATATACATATATATATATATATATATATATATATATTAATATATATATATATATATATATTAATATACACTTATAAAATCGTTCCCATAATAAACCCATGATGTTCAACACTTAACTGTCGAATTTCATTGAGCTAGATTTAGTAGTTTTCAAGATAATTGCTTTTAAAATGAAAGTATTTATAGAAAAGACATAGAGAGGCAATAATGATAATAATAATGGTATATATATATATATATATATATATATATATATATATATATATATATATATATATATATATATATATATATATATATATATATATATATATATGTATATATATATATATATATATATATATATATATATATGTATATATATATATATATATATATATATATATATATATATATATATATATATATATATATATATATATATATATATATATATATATGTATGTATAAAAAGTTAAATTTAAATTCACAATTCCCAGCATCTCATGTTTGTGCCCAAGTGTAGTTGCATTTAGTAAATAAGAAATAGTTTGTTGCATGTATGTATTTCTTATTTAACAGTTAAAATATTTAATCCTTGATAATGGCTAAAGTTTTGGATTGAAAGAACATTCAGACAGTTTTTATGTAATTTATCATCTGAAAAGAAAAAATTATTAGATCACATGAGAAACTGCAAAAAAAAAAAAAAATCAAAGCACCTTGTCTGTCGTATTCAATGAAATGTGCATGAAAGAAAGATTGCTGCCTAAATACACAATTATATATATATATATATATATATATATATATATATATCACACACACACACACACACACATATATATATATATATATATATATATATATATATATATATGTGTGGGTATGTGTGTAAACAGGAGATGATTTGTGAGATGATTCATTGGTCGTGGTATTTATTTAATCAAGTAACCTGTCTTCATTCAGTTTTGTAATGTTTCCTCAGGAGAGTTGTAGACATTTGGAACCAGCTTTAACTTTTCAGCGGCTTGATAAAAATCTGAAGCCTTCCCATTCGTTCCATCTTGCATCCTATGCACAATTCTGGTTTTGTATTTATGAAGAAATTTTTTCCTTGAAAATTTTCTGGTTACAACCATTATATCTACAAGGTGTGTCCAGAAATGTTATGCAATACAAGGTGTCTCAAAAAAGATCATTTTAAAAGCAATTATCTTGAAAACTACTAAGTCTAGCTCAATGAAATTCGACAGTTAAGTGTTGAACATCATACGTTTATTATGGGATCGATTTTATAAGTGTTCAATATGCGCACTGCTTGTGACACGGCACACATCAAGTCGGTAGTTAAGCTCTTGCCAAATACGTTCATATTGATGATGGTCTGCCAGATCTTTTAGCCCTGCATAAGCAGGCCTTCCTCTTTAAATTTTTGGTACCAAGTTCATATTTGTTTGCAAGTTGGTGAAGTCTTTGCAAATTTTGCATTGAAGATGCTGCACAGTCTTGGGTGACTGTCTGCGAGCATATTCCAAGATGCAAAATGACTTCTCTTTGGGAGTGAACTGCATGTCTCAAGCTGAAAACAGAACAAAAATGAAACATTAAATATAAAATCTTGATCTGTTTCTATACATTTGAGATTATTTCAACAAGAATTGACAAAATTATTGGCCTGCGAAATGATGTCAAATCTTTTTGGACACCCTGTATATTAAATATTAAAAATAGCTGTAGTGGCTTAATGGTCAGCTTCAAAATTTATGGACCTCATGCAGAGTATCCATTACTTTGCTCAAGATGGTCTTTTGGAATCACCATAATATTCTCCTTAATCTTGACCATAGTCTTTCAGTTGTTTTTTGCTTTGGGAAAAATCAGATATCACAGGATATCCAAATTCATATTCTAGAGTAGTGATTCTCAAATGGTGTATCATGGCACACTGGTATGCCATGAGAGGATTGTAGGTGTGCCAAGAAAAATTTTTATAGGTCACTTTATTGAATTATTTTTGAATGAGTTTCAAAGAATAATAAGTATACATATTAAAATTACACCCCTTTAAACTGATAATATGAGTATATCATTGTTATAATAAATAAATGTATATATAATATATAAAATATAATAAAAAGCAAACTTTTCTGCAATAAACCATTTTAAAAACAAAAATCGATCATAGTGAGAATCCTTGGAAGAAGATTTATGAGTATGACTGTCCAAAATTTAATCTTGCAAAGAAGTTATTCTAAAAAAAACGACAAGATCAGATATCTCATTAAATGTTAAATAAAAACAGAGAAATAAGCAAATATAAAATTTTTAAGAATTTTAATAATTATCTTTTTTTAAATTTATAAATCGTTTTGTTTCTGTTAATGAATAAATCATAAAAAAGTATATTCGTTTTCTTTTTCCTCTTTTTTTGATCATGATAATTTAAATGTGTTGTGGAAGTTTAGCTATAGGTTCAAGTGTACCATGGAAGTTTAACTATAGGTTCAAGTGTATCATGGAAGTTTAACTATAGGTTCAAGTGTACCATAGAAGTTTAGCTATAGGTTCAAGTGTACCATGGAAGTTTAGCTATAGGTTCAAGTGGACCATGGAAGTTTAACTATAGGTTCAAGTGTACCATGGAAGTTTAGCTATAGGTTCAAGTGTACCATGGAAGTTTAGCTATAGGTTCAAGTGTACCATGGAAGTTTAGCTATAGGTTCAAGTGTACCATGGAAGTTTAACTATAGGTTCAAGTGTACCATAGAAGTTTAACTATAGGTTCAAGTGTACCATGAGACAAAAAAAAAACATTGATCTATAGGATGTGGGTGATAAACAGTTTTGCCAAAACTTCCTGCAGAAGAACATCTCACTGCCAAATGAATATTCCCATGGGAGAGTGTCTGCTTATATATATGTACAATTATGTCCATTGAAATTGCTGTCTCCTTCTGTCTCTTCAAAATATGGATGATCATGGCTCTCCTCGACATCTTGCCACTTGTAGCTCTAAATAAAGTTTGACTCTTTAACATAATTCCTTGTCTCGTCTAGTCTATCCATTCACCCAAATTCATTATATAAGTTGCTCTCTGTTTTCCTCTACTCTTCTTCCACTTAATATATCCTGTGAGTAATAAATTTTCCAAGCTGTCTTTCCTCATAACATGTCCCAGACATTTCAACTGTCTCTTCCTAATTTTTAATATGGGAGTCTTTCTAATTCCCATTTTCTTTAGAACTTCCTTGTTGTTCAGATGTTCTGTCTATGATATTCTTAGCATCTGTCTCTAAGTAAGAATGGCTCATGATAACTGCAAGTGATAAATGTCTGAAAGTTATAACTCACTGTCTATAGAGCAGTTGCTTCAAGTATCTTCTTTATCTCCATCATGCCAAATTACAAGAAAACTGTTCAAATGAATTTTGAATTATTTAAGATGGCTATATATATTCTGGACAGACCTTGTAACAAGTAGTAAATTGATTGATTTGTTTTTTATGGCTTATTAACCTATTGCAGGTTATTTAAAGCTAGAAAAATATATTTTAGATTTTTTTCATGATAATAATGTTTTACTGATACAAGTGTCACTTATTAATCTATAGCTGGGGGGACAAAAGATGGATTTATACTCTTTCTCAAGGGTATTTGCATGAAAGTGAATATAACAAACCTAACTGTAATTTTCAATTCTCTGATTTCCGCTTCAGAGCAGTTATCCTTTACACCACCCACATATACAAGCTTATAGCACCTGTTATTCTCAAGTGGTCATCCATTCCATCTCGGTACAGACCAGACCTGATATTGTTTAATTTCAGTGATTATGTAAGAACTGGTAAAAAAAGTAAAAATATATTAACAAAGTACAATAGGTCAAAGAATAACTATGCCTTTCTAAATTGTTGTTAACAAGAGCAAGAAATGGCTTGTTAATTTTAACACATTCAAAACAAAAGTTCTATCTTTTAATCATCTTAGAGTACCTTGTTTGCCTTCCACCAGCATGGCTGATCCTAACCTTCTGCTGACATCAAGTGGAAAGATTATATTGAATTAACTGCTAGATCTGCTGCTAGGAAAGTTGGTTCAAGGTGTTATGCAAGAAAAATTTTCTCACCAGAACCCATCTTGCATGTTTATAATTCTACCATTCATCTAAACAGGGGATATTGCTGCCTAATCTGTTCTGGTGCTTTTGCTATGTATTTAGAGATTCTTGATAAAAGAGAAAGAAGTATCTGCAATGTTATACATCCTGACTTGGCATCTTGATTTCAGTTACTTTCCCACCACTGTAATATAGCTTCCTTGTACCTTTTCTATAAATACTTTCATGATAATGAACCTAGACTATGAATTTAAGTACCTAGACTCTATGGTACCTAGACTCTATGAATTTAAGCACAGTACTAGATTGGTGGCAAGGTCTCATCATTTTACAATTTAAATAGCTAGATATAACCGTAAATTTCTTCTCTCACACTTTTTGCTTGTGGAACTTTCTTCCAGCTTTCTGACCAACTTTAATGTTCAAAACTTAAATGTAATGTTAATCATTATCTTTTTCTTTCTTAATTCCTGTTCTTTTATCATTCTCTCTCGTAAATAATGTTTTCTTTTTCTTGTATTCTCTCACACTCTTGCATTTTAATGGATTTATTGCCTTACTTAGAGTGAAATTATTAAAATAACTGGGCTGGAACTGTTCAATCTTTGCTTTCTCATCTTGATAGAGTTCAAATTTGTTGCCTTGTGAGGGAAGACAGTTTTCCATGACTCTAAGCTATTTCCATAGAAACTGTTCAGATGTGTTCTATTCTTTAGTTTCATCAGTTCAGACCTTTACAGCAAGGTCATGCCATGATACTTTCATGAAGTTGAATCACCCCATTTCCTCCCTGTTGCAAATTTATAAAGTATGAATGTTCCACTCAGATAGCTTTTTCTCAGGAAATGTCACTTTGTGGGATAGACTCCCATATTATGTTTCCCTGCGCACTACAACCTCTTCACATCAGAAGTCAATCATTCACTTCCTATCACCTCCTATTTTATTCATCTCACATACATCATTCACTGTAACCATTTTAACAGTGACACTCTACCTTGAATGGCATTTGAACCTTCTATTAGGTGGATTTAGTATAAAAGAAAGTAGAAGAGTGGATAATTTTTCAAAAAATCTTCTATCCTGATTATTTAACAGGATTAGAGGTTTATCCCTTGTTTTTTTTTTGTTTAGGATTACATAGATTAGTCATATATTTAACATCAAAAACACAAATGAACTGATAAGAGGTATTTTAGGTTGTTTGAATTTCTTAGATTAATCATTGTCAATCATTATTCATTTTTGATTAGTATTTCTTTCATCTTATTTCTCTTGCTTATTTATGCCAAGTACTAATAAGATGTAATAGTCTTAAGTTATGTGAATTTCTTAGATCAAGCATTGTCAATTATTATTCATTTTTGACTAGTATTTCTTTCATCTTGTTTATTTACACTAAGTAGAAAATTGTGGAGAGCTATGATTGCCTATGTCCTGAAGGGACCTAGGACCTAGCAGAAGAAGATGAAGTAGTAAGATGTAATAGTCTTATGTTGTCTGAAAATTTTAGATGAATCATTGCCAATTATTCCTTTTTGACTAGCATTTCTTTCTTTCTTTTTTGATTTTGCAACATTCACTTCCTTTTTACATGAATATTAAGACAGCAGCACTGGAAATAAATAAATCTTTTTGTATGATTTGAAATCACATTCCATGTACTTGAAAGACTATCTAACATGGACAATATTTTAAGAAAATTGTTACAGATGCCTGTCAGCAGTCAAAATTCAAATGTAGGTCAACAGCTAGAGTGTCTATGCTAAAATGTTTACAATAGATGGTAGAATGAGGACAATCAACTCCTGTATATTGAATAAAGGGTGATTTTGAAATTCCCTGAGGTTTACCAATTATAGAAGGAAACTAAAAAGGCTTCAGGCTACAAAGGTTGAAACACTTTAATTATAACAATTAAGATTAGGATACCATTTACACTAATGCAGTTTATAACAACTGATAAAAAGACCCCATGGCATGGACAGTGGACTGAAGGGTTGAATAAAGGGATTAGTTCAAAATTCCATGAATGCTACTGTATCTTACTGACACTAGAATATGACCAGAGGTTACAGTAATAGAAATATTGTAACAATAACAAAGGAGACAAATACACTGGTCTGGTTAAATCAATTAGTAATAAGGATAATTCCTCAAAAATTAAACTAAAAAATCTGGATAAAAATTAATTTTTATTTTCCAAAAGAATTTTGTGTAATTTTTATTTTAGTGATATATAATTTTTGCTAAAAATTACACCTCTTTGAGGAAGTAAATATCTTTTATTTTGGCTGAATACAGGTTTAACACAGAATATAAGAAAAAGTTGAGATTCACAGAAAATAGTATCTCACTGTCTTATGAGTAAATGCATCATTGCTTTTAAAGCCATTGATGCCATAATGGTCACTTAACTGTAAAAACCATTGTGCTCCTAACTAAAAATAGATGCCATAGAAGAACTGTCCAAAAATATTGAAGAGTCTTAATGGCAATAGAAAATGTCTGCATGAGCAGAAAAGGAAAATTTTTAATCATTTCACCCCAAGCAAAACCATAAAGTCACTAAGATGCAAGGGGTTACAAAGTGTGAAAAAATAAGAGAAAAAGGAAAAAACATTATTAAGGAGAGAGAACAATAAAAGGCCAGGAATTATGAAGATAATGATTCCTATTGCATTTAAATTTTCAAAGATCAAAGTTGACTGCAAAGCAAGAAGCCAGAAGAGAGTTTTAAAAGCAAGAAATGGGAGAGAAAAAACTTCAGCTGTAAAATGATGAGACCTTTCTGCTAATCTAGTACAGCGCTTAAATTTGTAAAGTCAAGGTATCAAAGAGGAAAATTCATCAGAATAATTACCATGGAAATATTTATAGAAAAGTCACAGGGAAGAAGCTACATTGCAATTGTTGGAAAGTGACTGAATTCAAGATGGCAGAACAGGACCAATAACATTGCAGATGCTTCTTTGGATTTATCAAGAATGTCTAAATGCATAGCAGAAGCACAAGACCAGATATAGCATCACTATTTAATGCATGGATGAGTGGTAAACTTACAAACATGCAAAATAGATTGTGGTGAGAAAAATTGTCTTGCATAACATGGTGAACCAACTCTCCTAGCAGCAGACGTTGCAGTTGATTCAATATAACCTTTCCACTTCATATCTGTAGAAAACATAAGAACTTATGGTTATATCTAGCCATTTCAACAGTAAAATAATGAGACATAACTACCAATCTTTTATGGGGTTAAATTTTAAAGTTTAGCTGTTATCATATATATATATATATATATATATATATATGTAAAAATTCCTGATAGACTACATATGTAAAAGCAGAATATGAATAAAGACAAAGGAAAACTTACCTTAGCTGACATGTTTCGTCCTTTGAAGGATTTTATCAAGGCAAATGCAAGGATTTTATTTCGTAATAAGTATTTATATACAAGAGTGAAAAAGTTATTGGTTTTTCAAAATTTTTAAGTTTAGGAATGCTTATAAATATTCATCAGGTTAGCTGACAAGTCAAGGCAAGCTATGGAGGACGGGACGTGACACATTTCGGTATCGAATGAACAAAAGTGAGCAAGTGATGTTTTTGGGATTTTTTTTTAATGCAAATTGGTATCTAAATTATTTTAGTTTGGGATCAATTTATGTGTTATATATTTTGAATAGCATGAGGTTAATTATTTAATCGTTTTCTTTAAATTTTTTTACATTTTTATAGTCATGTACTTGACTTGGGAAATTAGTAATTCTTTCAAGAATGGAGATACTGGAAAAAGTCTGGGGTGCAGATTTATATTTTAATAAAATTCGACCGTGGCATTCTCAAGAATTTTTCTTCTAAGTAACTTACTTTCTCTTTTAATAAGTGTGGCATTCTTTATATAAAAGTTGTGGTTGAATTTATTTCTATATATAACTAATATGTTTGATAAATTGTTGCATGTAAGATGCCTTTTGTGTTCATAGATACAATTTTTAATTTCTGCAAGTTTCCCCAATGTATTGTGCAGAAAAGTTATGGAAGATCTGGCACAGAATTATTATTGTTATGGATAATTTTGTTTCTGAGTGTTCCTAAACTTCCAAATTTTGAAAAACCAGTTATATTTTTTTTCTTGTCTATAAATACTTGTTACAAGATTAAATCCTTGCATTTGTCTTGATAAAGTCTCTCATAGGATGGAATGTGTTGCCTAAGATAAGTTTTTTCTTCTTTCTTTATTTATATATATATATATATATATATATATATATATATATATATATATATATATATATCATCATCATCAACAGAAATATGAATACACAAATTTTTCAAAAACCATCATTAAAAAGTCTTACACAATTCCTTTATGCCTATATGTATATATGTGTGTGTGTGTGTGTGTGCATGTGTGTGTGTTGCCTAAGATAAGTTTTTCTTCTGTCTTTATTCATATATATACATACATCATATATATATATATATATATATATGTGTGTGTGTGTGTGTGTGTGTGTGTGTGTGTGTGTGTGTGTGTGTGAATAAAGACAGAAGAAAAAATGTGTCCAAAATAATATATATATATATATATATATATATATATATAAAAGAATAAAGACAGAAGAAAAACTTATCTTAGGCAACACACATACGTGCATGCACACACACACACACACACATATATATATATATATATGTAGGCATAAAGGAATTGTGTAAGACTTTTTAATGATGGTTTTTGAAAAATGTGTGTATTCATATTTCTGTTGTGATGATGATTGTATCTTGATAGTAGTAATGTTGATTGTGATGATGATAAATATGCTGTTATTTGTAGAATTAATTATTTCATATTGAAGCAAAACTATTGATTTAAGTTATATAAACATTAGAGGAAGAAATGTAAAATTGAAACATGAAACAAATTCTCTTAATTTCTTTTCCCCTTTTGCAACTGCAATAATTTAAATTAATCCTTTGCATCAATATGATGACAAAAATACACACATTTTACAATTTTGATAAACTTTTTTTGTATTTCTTTCCTTCTTTTTAATATTTTTTTTACTGAGTCAATAATATATGTCAGTGAAATAAAGAAAATTACCTCAGATACTCCAATGAGTTTAAAGATTTTGATTTTCTTTCAAAAACAAAAAAACTTCAGTTAATTACAGATTTAAAGAAATATATAAATTTGATTTTTGATTTTTGTGAATCTGATATTAAAAGAAAATATGTAGATGTTGTGGAAACTATTAACTTCCATATGATTCCATTTATATTCATTGCACCCAAGAATCAATTGTGTGAGACTTCAAATTTACCCCCATGTCTGTTATTAATGTTCGTTTTGAAAAGAATGAACCAACAAGAGTAGAAATTAAATGAAAAAAATTCTCTTCATATTGTAAATGATTCTGCTATAGTTTTTCCCCTCACTCCCTCTAATATGCTTCTTCTCATTTTTAAGATGTTCATTTATATTTAACACAAACTGACCATATTTGGGAGAATATATATTGCTGGTACTAATTTCTCATTATTTTTTCTTTCATTTCATTTCTGCTGATTGAGTAGTAGTAGTAGTAGTAGTAGTAGTAGTATAGCCGCAGCAGTAGCTGCAGCAGCAGCAGTAGTAGTAGTAGTAGTAGTAGATATAATAGTCTAGATAAGTTTGAATTTCACAGATGAACCACTGTTAACTCTGCTTAATTATTGAGTAATATTATTATAATCTTATTTCTCTTGCTTATTTATACCAAGTAGTAATAATAATTAATAGTCTTAAGTTGTTTGAATTTCTTAGATCAAGCATTGTCAATTTATTCATTTTTGACTAGTATTTCTTTCATCTTATTTCTCTTGCTTATTTCCACCAAGTAGTAATAAGATGTAATAATCTTAAGTTGTCTGAATTTCTTAGATCAAGCATTGTCAATTATTAACTATTTTTGACGAGTATTTCTTACAATTTCTTGTTTTTAGAATATTTTTTAAAATCATTTCATCCCCAATCAAGGCCATAAAGTTACTAAGACACAAGGAGGTTACTGAGTGTGAAATAATATGAGAAAAGGAAATTTTTAAGACCTAAAATGTAAAACAACTTTTAATTTGGTTTACATTCTAGAAATTCTAAAGAAGCTGCATGAATTTGAAATGACTAGTAATTTCATCTTGTTTCTCTTGCTTATTTATACGAAGTACTAATAAGATGTAATAGTCTGAAGTTGTCTGAATTTCTTAGATCAAGCATTGTCAATTATTATTCATTTTTGACTAGTATTTCTTTCTTTAATAAGTGTCTACTTTAGGTGGTTGCCAAACAAGACTACAGAACCCAGTCTAAGCTTTTATTTGACTCATAGATAGAGAGAGAATAGATAATTTATAGCTTTCCCACTATTATTTGCATGTAAGTGAAGCTAATGAACTGTCTGATTTCTCATTTGAAGTTGTTATCCATCATATTACTTGCACATCCAAGCTTACAACACCTGATATTCCCAAGCTGTTACCCATCTAGGTATTGATCAGGCTCAGTGTATTTCAGTATGATATAACCATAACTAAAGCTGAAGCAATGGTCTTGTCCTGCCCAAAATCTATGATACAGAACACCTCCCCCACTCTACAACATCTCAATTCTCATAATGTAGTATCTCTTAAAATACAAATTTTATTGTAAACTAATTATGTACAATAATAGATCATATGCAATATAGGTGAACAATTCAACTAGAAAAATGGAAAATAAATACAATGTATCAAAATACAAATTAGAGACACGTCATAATAGATTATTCCACCTTAAATACATCAGCAATGTTTGTGGCAATTTTAAACATCAGCTTGAGCTTTTTCTTGTTAAAATGCCCGCAAATTTAACACATTCATTATGGATGAAAATAGTGAATTTTTTTGAAACATAGCATGAGCAAAATGAATTCATGGATTTGGACAAAAAATAAAGACCCCAGAATGACGTCAAAATCCATGAAAATTTTTCATTCTTTAATTGTCAGTTGTGCTCAATTAAATTTTTAACATGTATAAATATAGGTAGAAAGAAGCAGATGTTGACAAGATAGTGACGGTCACAATGCACTGACTGGGGCCCCAAATCATGCCTAAAGTTTGGTAGTTCAGAGGTGGTATACACCAGCCTTGATTCTAGCATTCTGAATGACTTCAAACAAACATTTCTGCCTGCCATTTCTTTCAACCATATCTCTTCCCTGTTATTTAATGTATTTTCTGCTTTATATGCTACTAGCAGCAGAGCCCGGCATTGCTCGGGGATGTAACAGTAAGAGATAGATCAAGTATCAACCATCATAAAGACTGAAAAATAAAATTGACAAAGATTATTGTTTAAGGTTAACGGACACGCATGTCTTAATTATTTTTTTTTTTTTTTTTTACGAATTGGTCAAACCCAAACTCAAACAAAAACATTGTTTTCAATCGTTATGAGTCTACCGATTGAATAAAATTTTATTATAAACAATTGTCTTGTAAATGGTATTTTTAAAGCATTCTGAATGTAAAAATAAAGAAAAAAGTGTGCAAGAGAATAAGAAACACTACCGGCCAAAAAAAAAGTGAAGTTTTGTTGAAATCGGTTGAAAAATGTAGGAAATCCGATCCCATATATAAATGAACACACACACACAAACAACCTGGGTTTTATAATAAGTATAACTCAATATGAGTTGTCCCCCTTTCATTCTCGAAACAGCAATGCCTTTTAATCGTGTTTTCAAATTGATTTTGTGCAAAAACAATTGTGTTTTTCCAATTTTTGGTGCTGTCAGAACCACCACAAGGGAATTTTACGTAGTCCTGTGAAGTTTTGTTGAAAAATTTAGGAAATCCGATCTAATATATAAACATAAAGACACACACATACACAACCTGGGTTTTATAATAAGTATGATTTTTATAGATATAATTTATTTAAGTAAATATTCTGTTTTTTAATTAAATGGTATTAATTACATTTACCGGCCTGAATGTTCAAGAAATTTCATAGAAAATATGTGCTCTCTGACAGGAAACTTCTTGAACATTCAGGCCGGTAATTGTAATTAATACTGTTTAATTAAGAATTAGAGTATTTAGTTAAATAAATTATATCTATAAAAATAATTTATAAACAGAAAATATATTAAATAATTTCTGAGCTTAATCCATTTCATATGTTGTCATTGTTTACTTTAAGATATGTTTCATGAGCAGAAATGACTGTTTGAGAAAGATCATCAATGGTGTGTGTTTATAAAAGAGTAATTCAGACTTTGCTGACCAGATGCTTCTCTGTGGCTGAATGGTTAACAGTATATCAGATCAAATGACGGTTCCTATTAGGGTTACAGTTTCGATTCCTGTCAGAGAGAACATACAAAATGTCATGAAGATTCAGGCCAGTAAATCTAATTAATACTGTTTAATTAAAAAACAGCGCATTTACTTAAATGAATTATATCTATAAAAATTATGTATAAACAGAATATATATATATATATATATATATATATATATATATATATATAACAGCTTATAATCTTAAGATAAGAGTATGTAATGCTTGTGTTTAGAATTCTCTGGAAAAGCTTTTTAATCAGGATGCATTTCATCAGAAGATTTAGAATTTGACTTTTTGAAAAACATTTAAGAAGTCAGTGCTGATAATTGAAATGTCCATTAAAATAGATTTATTATTTTCGTTGTAGCATCACCATCAGTTTATGCAATTTATAAGTGAATAATGCATAATCATAATGTTATGAAATGCTAAAATAATTGTTTGAAAGTAAACACATCTTGGTTTTCCTTAATTAATAATATTTATTCTGTGTGGGATGAGAATTTTCAAGTGAATTATGAAATTATATGAAAATGTTTTTCTCTGTGTTTTTAAAAATCTGTTTAACAAATATAAAAATTCAAAAGAATTCATTTAAAATACATATATTGCACAAAACATTCCAACAAAATGGTGTGCTGTGAATGGCCCAGTAAGAATCAATACATGATTTGAAGAACATTAAAGAGGCTTACAGATTTGGAAAAACCCAGTAGGAGACATTTAAAACCAGATAAATGATTTAAACAATTCAGAAATACAATTTTCTTTCTCTATTCTTTTTTCATTTCACCCCAAGCAAGGCAATAATGCCACAAAGGGTTACTGGGTGTGAAAGAAAATGAGAAGACTTTAGGAAGAACTAGAAACCTAATCCTAAACAGGAAAGGGAAGGACTTGCATGAAGAAACATCCAAATACTGACTGCAAGAGTGATCGTTTACCATTTATATGCAAAGTAAGGTTAAGATGGCACAAATTAAAGAATTTCAAACCAATGCTTAAGCTAAAATGCAATTAGCTCCACAGTGATGCTATTTTCAAACAAGCATATGTAGTTGCAGTTAACGGTAAAAATTAAAGTTTTGGAACTAGTGAGAGACTTTAATAGAAGCACAAGATATAAGAGCAAAGTGAACCTAAGGAAAAGAAAGACATGAAAAAAATAAGAAATAAATTCTTAACCTAATGAAGAGGGACAGAAGATAATATCAAAAAATGGCACACTTATGTTCAGTCCCCGGTATTCTCAGCATCCTTCTTTAGAACCACATTTCTGTTGCTTCAAGTCTCTTCATCTATGAGGAGATTGTCCAGCATTCACTGCTACATACAAGGACTGATATTACATAACAGTTCAGTGCTCTTTTTCCTTGTTTCTAATGAAATTTTCCTGTTTTTTTAATACTTTGATTAGCTTTTGCAAGGCATCTTTTGTTATCCAAATGCACCTTCGAATTTTGGTGTCACACATTCTGTCCTCTGTTAAAATGCTTCCCAAATATTTAAATTATTGTACTTGCTTGATTTTCATATCTCCAATTTGTAATTTGCATGTTGGGCTGTCTCTTTTGCTGATAACTGTTGTGGTGTCCTCCCTCTAAAGAGTCTATGTTGGACTCTTCCGCATACTATAAGAATATTCGGAGAGAAGACATTGGGGGAACAGTCGACCAGATTGTTCAACTGTTGAACTCTCTGCCTCAGCAGAGAGGAACTCGGATGAGACTTTGCCGCAGGACAAAGTTTCGTCCGGGGAGGTAGACAGTCCCTGAACCTGTCTAGGCGGGTTCAAAGGGAATAATTTTTGGCTGAGCCTACGGGCTCAGAGAAACCCACGTTAAACTCGGCCTTGTGCCACATACATTCCTTGTGGGGGGACTGTTAAATATAACAGTCAAATAGATTGTTCAACTGTCGAACTCTCTGCCTTGGCAGAGAGAAACTCGGATGAAGCTTTGCCGCAGGGCAAAGTTTCGTCTGGGGAGGTAGACAGTAACTGAACCTGTTTACATGGTTTTGAAGGGAATATTTTTGGCTGAACCTACGGGCTTGGAGAACACACAGTAAACTCGGCCTTGTGCCACATACACCCCTCGTGGTGGGGTCTGTTAAATATTAAAAGTCAAATAGATTGAACGCTGGGTCAACTGACACACATTCACTAGTCATGTAATACTCTTCTGTTGTACTTATTGTTTAATATATGATATATCTGCAACACTTGTTTTGTTATTTCTTTAACCCTTTACTTGATCACAACAATAAACATACATGAAAGGATTAAAAAATATATCTTTAGAAAAAAAAAGAAAAGAGTGCTGTACTGCTCTATCACATTTCATCATTTTATGGCAGTGAATTCTTGATAATTTGTTCACATGAAGAAAGGGGTGAAGTAACAGACATTGACAGATTATATGAAAAGCAAGTAAGTTTTAAGGGGTATAGGAATTGCAAATAGACTGCTGAGTTTTGGAGACATATCATGTGGAAAGAAGTTTGGAGAATTCAACACTCATTTGGTGTACTGAAGTCAAGTGAAACAGGGAAAAAGAGCAAGTAAAATACTTGATGAGTTTGAACAAATGGTTGGCAAAAAAGTATCATATGTAAACACAAAAACTAGTAGGCTGCTGTTACTAATTCATACCTATCTCAAAAGTATTTGTGTGTAAGTGAAGGTAATAAACTCCAGTGGAATTTGAACTCAGCAATCCAATTTCTCATTCTGATATGTTATTCATCACACCACCTGCACATCCATGCTTGTAGCACCTAGTATTCCCTAGCAGTCACCCATCTAGGTACTGACCTGGCTCAATATTGCTTAACCTTGGTGATCAAACAAGAACCGGTGTTTCAAAGTGATGTGGCTGTAAAGGATCTTCTTTTTCTGTGCTGTGTCAATTCAGGGCATAGGCAATCATGGCTCTCCACAATTTCCTGTCCTTTGCAGGTCTTAATAAATTTTTTCTTTCTGTTATTTCTCCTAAATCTTGGTCTGCCATTAATTTACTTAAGCTCACTAAGTAAGTTATGCATTATTTTCCTCTGTCTCTCTTGCCTTCAATTTATCTTGTCAGTGTCAAATTTTCCAATCCCTCTTTCCTCAATATGTGCCCTAGAAATTTCAACTGTCTCTTTCTGATTTTAAGTATAAGTTACCCTTTTGTTTCTATTTTTTCTAAAACTTTGTTGTTGCTCAGTTGTTTGGTCTGTGGTATCCTCAGCATCCTCCTGTAGAACCACATTTCTGTTCTTTCAAGTCTCCACTTCATCTGTGAGTTGATTGTCCAGCATTCACTGTCATATAGGAGGACTGATATTACATAATAGTTCAGTACTCTGTTCTTTGTTTCTGATGCTTCAAGTCTCTTCTTCAACTGTAAGGAGATTATCCAGCATTCACTGCTATATAGGATGACTGATATTACATAACAGTTCAGTACTCTTTTCTTTGTTTCTCTTGCTTCAAGTCTCTTCTTCATCTGTGAGGAGATTGTCCAGCATTCACTGCCATATAGGATGACTGATATTACATAACAGTTCAGTACTCTTTTCTTTGTTTCTCTTGCTTCAAGTCTCTTCTTCATCTGTGAGGAGATTGTCCAGCATTCACTGCCATATAGGAGGACTGATATTACATAACAGTTCAGTACTCTTTTCTTTGTTTCTTACAAAATTTTTCTGTTTTATTACTTAGCTTTTAGAATCCATCTTTGGCTATCACAATCAGTGACATGCAGAGGTTTGGTGATTTTTAGCGATGCCTGTGCCCAACACCTTGATTGCATGACCTTACAACTCAAGTAGAGCTTATAGGACCTACTACTGAGAAATGTGAGAAAGGAAGACATTTTAAATATGTAAAAAAAATGAAACATGAAATAAACACTTTATTAAAATTAAATATAAACTAAATATTTATTTTCACTCTTTGATTGGATGCCCTTTTGGTATGATGTCAGGGATGTCGCACTCTATGCCCCTACTTCTGCACTTTTGGATATAAAGTGAACACATTTTTGATAACTTATTATGCCCCAGTTTTGTGTTTAGAATATTGAACTAGAGAAGAAAGGGATATTTTTTTAAAAATTCATTTTCACAATTCAGTTGGCAAGAATATAATTACAAACTTGCAAACAGTTTACAGATTTATATGATAGGCAGATAGAGACACATAAGAGAAATGGCTTCTGTTTTATGTGTTCCTTTGAAACCAGTTGATATTTTCCATTGTATCAAACTAACAATCCATTTGCCTCTCTTGGCTGAGTCCTTTGTAATATTCAATGGTAGTTCTTCTGTAAAAGTTCACATTGTTCATTGTTTTCTTCTGTTTTGTTTTTGCTGTTGCAATTTTGCTTACATATTTAGTTTTCTGTGATTGCAGCTCTTTTAACCTCAATGATTGGCGGCCATGCTTCCTATTTGACTGTCTCCAGCATTTCATGATCATTTTGTTAACTCCTCTTATTGTTCATTAGATTCACATGAAAACACAGAATGAGTTCTTAAAATAGACACCATCAGCATTAATACAACAGCAAATCATCCTGGAATTATATTCTCTGCACTGGTTGTGAACATCTTTAAAAATTATCTTATTATTTTTAGCTATATCCAACAATAGCACAAAAGAAATCTCACAGAGTAGCATGATGATAGGTCTACTTTTCTCTTTCACTTCTTTAGTAATATCATATATATATATATATATATATATATATATATATATATATAGATAGATAGATAGATAGACTGGGATCAAATATAAATTAGAATCTGACAGAATGATAGGATGAGGAAACATTTATAAAGTAAAAAGTCCCACTATTATTTAAGTTTCATCAGAAATTTTTGGAAAGTAATTATGGAAGAGAAAGTTCCAGTACTTTTAGTTCTGTGTTGTTTGTTTTTCATTGGTCAGGCAGACCTTGTGTGTCTTTGTCTTGTCGTGTTAATGTAAGTGTGTGTCTGTGTGCGGACATTTGAATTCTAGTAAGCATTTTAGAAATTTTTCTTTAGAAATTGCTTTATATATGCTTACAATGACTAGACAATTTCACTGTATCTATTTCGAATATGATTACTCCCTTCCTCTACCCTGTTTTTTAACTTGTCAAGTCCCTGAAGAAAAGATCAATTCTGGGTCACCCTGTCTTCTTTCCTTTCTTTCCCTCTCACACTCTCTTTCCCTTACCCCTCCCCATGTCTATTGCTCTTTCTCTTCCCCCTAAAAACCTTATATTTAAATCTTTATCTTTCTCCCCTTTTTTCTTTCCCCTTTTAATATTAAAACTTTTTCTTTTTCTCTATTTCTCTCTTTTTTTTCTTTTTTTCCTTTTTCTTTGTGTCTGAATAAATTGAACTCCATTTATTTATATAAAACTAGCCTGAAGAGATGGACATTTGAGGTCCACAAAATAAATTATAACCTGACTGAATGGATTTTTAAAGGATTCCGTATTCATTATATATATATACATATATATATATATTAAAGAAAAACAGACCATTTTAAGGTTCCATTATAATAATTTATTTCACCAGAGCCGTTTTAAAGGACTCCAGATCATCAGATAGCACTTCCAAATATATATCTGTATATATCTGTGTATATATATATATATATATATATATATATATATATAAAATAAATAGCTGGCCACTCGTATTCGAGGATACTCGTCTATTAGGCCGGATAGCCAATCCCTATTGCAGACGCTCACTCGGGCACATTTGTGTTTTGTTCAACACCCATAGAGCCAACCTGTGGTTTATACTGCAACTATGCTGAGGTCACCTTAGTTACAGCTTCTGGGAGAGAGTGTATTATCTAGTGTGATTAACAATCTGAACAAAGCCAGTACACTCAAAACCTTGGTCACGATGACTTGTGACTTTGTGCTAGAACAGCTATCGATGGCCCCTAAGGGTTCTGTCTACTCAGTTTCACTTGCAAGTCTTGGGTCAACCCATAGGTATGATTTTAAGGCACTTTCCAAAGGTGCTGCATGCTGGAATTGTCCTCTCCAGGTCTCATGGTCAGAATGTGAACATTCTAACCACTGCCCACATGCCCTTACATATATATATATATATATATATATATATATATATATATATATATATATACAGTATTGCACAAAATTAAGTGAACCCCTAAGGTAATATTAAAAAATTTGTCTCTTTTTTCCAGATAATCAACAAATCTTAATTAAAGTATATATTCATTAAGAAAAACCTTTATTAAATGAATTACAACCACAATCAAAGTTTTTTTTATCAAGCTGGGATAAAAATATTAACTAAAAATTTAAAATTAAGATGTGCAAAAGCAAGTGCCTTACATTTAATATTTGGTCACTTTTCTTTTGAGGTTGCAAAGTCAACCATTTTTTCTATCATTTTTAAGAAGTTTCTCGCAATAGTGAGTGTCAATTTTTGACCATTCTTCTTGGCAAGTCTCCACTTGCTCAATATTAACTGGGTTTCATGTATGTAGTGCATTCTTTAAATTGAACCATAGATTTTCAACTGGGTTTAGATCAGGACTTTAGGCCATTCCAAGACTTGAAATTTCTTTTTCAATTATTTTGTAGATTTGCTTTGATGCTTCAGATCATTGTAGGGTTGGAATATCCAGTCCTGACTTAAGCCCAACTTTCAAACTGAGGGCAAGACACTTTCATTCAAAATTGCTTGGTATCTTGTGTAGTCCATTGTGCCATCAATGAGTACTGTTTTGCCTGTTCTAGCTGTAGCAAAGTACCCACAATTCATAATGCTACCACTGTCATGTTTAACTGTTGGTCCCAGATTCTTCAAAAGCCTGCTAGACATACTGCTTACCATTCCTCCCAAAATGCTCTCATCTCATCTGGCCATAAAATCTTTTGTCAGAACTTTTCTAGCTTAATAACCTAAACTTTGGCATATGGAACTGAGCTTGTTTGTGCTTTTTATAAGCAGTGGCTCTTTTCTAGGCATTCTGCCATGAAGACTGGCACCTTTCAGATTTTGTCAAACTGTAGATACATGCTCATTGATTGTGACATTGGCCAGGGATACTTGGAGAACTACAAGAGGTCACAACAGGATTCACCTGGGCTTATCCAAATAAATGTCTACTTGAACTTGCAGTTATTTCTCACACATGGTCATTTCTTGATTGTAGTGACTTCCATTTATAAATAATTTTTCACATGGTGGAGATGTGCAATTAAATTGTTTTGCTAGCTTTTTGTAGACTTATCCATCATTAAAGGCTTCAGTTATGCAATTTTTTAAAGCTTCAGGATCTTTTTGATCTTGGCATATTTTTTATTTTAAATTCAATCTCTAACTGCACCCTTTTGCATACACAATGATTTATATCATTTGATTGCAGTATACTCAGCTTACCAAAAAAATTACACGTCATTTGGATTTTTCCATGTACCCAAAAAATTATTAGCACTGGCAACCATGTAAAACAAAAAAATTTTTAATATTATCTTCAGGGTTCACTTACTTGCACTAAATGATCTTATATACATATCAATAATTGCTTAGGTTACAAAGTAAATGGTGTATCAACAGTATTCAGACCCAGTATTAAAACACTGTATATCATCTTTAGGTATTAACACAGACCTATACACTCATATATCTAGAATTGGACTATCAGAATGATTCAGCTGTTGTCTGATACATGTTCATTGAGGAGCAGGTCTACTGATTGTGAATTTGTCAAACATTTTAGTTGGATGGGCATTGTGTTAGCATTAATCCTGTTGGAACATCATATCCCCTTCCATCTGCATATATTACTGTATCTGTAAAGTATTTTGTGTACAGCTGACCTGTTTTAGATTTCTTTTGGTACAATATATAGAAACACATGCACACACAAACACACAAACAAAACAAATACAAGGGAAAATTTTTGAAATGATAAGCAAAAACAGAAAATTTTGTCATGACAAAAAACAAGTAATTGTCAATGAAAATTTTTTGATAAAGAATTTAAAAACTTTTTGATTGGGAATAATTGAAATGCTTTAATAATCTTTATATAGAAAATGAATACACAGAACACAATTCTTAAAATAAACTAAGATAAAAATTACTTCAAGCATAAAAATGAATTAATGTGAACATTTCTCTGTAAAACTATTCCACAGAATTTAACTGAAACATTTAAGCAAAAATAAAGTTGTTTTTTTATACAAATTACAGTAAATTTTAAATAATTTGTTTTTATATTTACATTATTTATTCTTAAAATTTTTATACTTATTTATTTATTTTTAAAACTTTAATATTTTGACTTATTTAATTTATTTCTAAAACATTGTAATAACATTTCTGTGTAAAATTATTCAAGGTGATTTAGACAAAATGTTTAAATTAAAATCAAGTTGTGACTTATGTAAAAGATAACAAAATTTAAATAATTTGTTTTTGTATTTATTCATTTTAAATCTTTTATTTTTTAACTTTTTAAAACGTTTTTCTTACAACCTGTAGTACTTGAATTAAAAACAAATAAATTTCAGAATAGTGACTGAAGGGCATGAAAACCCCAGTTTAAAGATTGAATATATCAAAATAAATATTTATTTCATAAACATTGCAGTGGGGTTTTTACTGTGTATCAAAATAAATATTTATTTCATAAATATATTTAATTTTTTTTTGTTTTGCAGTAAAATTCGCCTTTTACAAGCCCAGGGCCACTCAAGGTAGAAGGTTACATTAGGAGGCAATTTGTGTGGATAGAAGTAGAAACATAACCCTAGCCCTGAATAGGTTATGATTGTCGTGATTGAGGAAACATCATCTTAGGAGTTGGTTTCACAGGGCAGTGATTTGCAGGAAGAAGCTACTTGAATGGAACTTACTTCTCACCGATGACATATGGAGGGAATGTAGGTAACATGTGGCATGGTGGGTCCTAGCTGCGATGGTCAGGCCTGGGAGATGCAGTTCGTCTGAGCACTTTCCATTGTTGTAGCAATAGAGCAGTCAGAGACTCGCCACATTCTGAATGTGAGAGAGAGGTTGGAGGATAGAAAATAATTCTTTGAGACTTGAACAATGTAAGATTGTAGTGAGCATGGAAACATCCTGTTGGGAGTCAGTTCCACAGGGCACTGGTTCATGGGAAGAAGCTATTTGAGTATAACTTACTTCTCACCTATGGAATACAAAGTGAATGTCGGTAGTTTGCTACTATGTAAGTTTTAGTGTGTGTCCTTGCTGTGAAAGTATGAACTGGCAGGACCAGGAAATATAGTTTGCTTGAGCAGTTTCCATGGAAGTAGCAACAGAGCAACGAGAGTCTTGCTACATCCCATCTATGAGAAAGGTTTTGGAGGGTGGAAAATAATTTGTCATACACACAATGCTTTTGGATACTATCAAGGTTGCAGAGTAAGGTCTGGGCAGCTCCCAGCCCAATATGACAGCAGTATTCCATTTTTGGCCTGATCTAGCTCTTGTAAAATTAAAGGGTAGCATGCAGAGTCAAGTACTTATAGGCGTCGACCAAGTTGCCAACCATTTTACCTCTATCCTTAGCAATGGGTCATATGTACAAGTTCCACTGAAGGTCAGGGGTGGGTTTGAGGCCCAGTCATCTTTCAAGGCATGGTGCCTCACCTAAAAGATAGCCGTTCATCATGATTGTTGTTAGTTCAGGGTCCTATCAGTGATGATGGAATGTGACTAGTTTGGTTTTTGAAGCATTGAAAGTAACCAGCCAGTTTTTACCCTACTGGGTATTTTGTGTTTGAACAGAATCTAGATCGACTATAAATGATGACAAACTTGAAAAAAAAAAGTCATTTTGATTTTAGAACTGTTTAACATATTTTTAAGATGTTTAAACTTGTTTTTCAGAATGGTTCTATCATGCTAAGATGATTAATAAATTCAAAGCATGATCTGTTATTGATTTGAACCTCAAAGAACATTCTGTTCACCCTTTAAAAGGCCTGGGGACAACTCAAGGTAGAGGGTTGCAGTAGGAGGCAATTTGTGTGGTTAGGAGAGGGAGATAAGGGTTAACCCTAGCCTTGAACAGGCTAAGATTGTAGCGATTGGGGAAATATCTACTTAAGAGTCAGTTCCAAAGAGCAGTGGTTTGCAGAAAGAAGCTGTTTCAGTGGAACTTACTTCTCACCAATGGAATATGGGGGGAATGTAGGTGGTTTGCTACTATGTAAGTGGCATGGCTTGTCCTTTCTGTGATATATATATATATATATATATATATATATATATATAGTGCAGGTAATAAATCTGTTGGTATATAATCCAAGTGAATCCTAATAATATAAAATATTAAAACTGATCCACAAAAAAAGCTCAATGTATTTATTATAACAGAACATATAAATTATTATAATATGATGTATAATATGATATATATATATATATATATATATATATATATATATATATATATAAAGAATGGATTTAATAAAGCTTGGTGAAGTAATATAGTGTTTTTGAAATGTATTTATAGGTGTTAAAATTTTTATCAGGATTCCCTCAAAGTATTTTTGATGTAAAGAAATCTTTTTTTAATTAAAGTGACATTTGTAAAATGAAAGTCTTGGCCAGTCTTGCTCCTGTGTATTACAAGTGAGTTTAAAGGATTGTCCTTAGTAATGTATGTCACACTTGTGTGACAACCATTTAAACTTCATTTCTTTATGTTGAAAATACTTTAGAGTAGTTTTGATAAAAATTTGATCAACTATAGACAAACATCAAGAGTAATATATTTCATCAAATATATATATATATATATATATATATATATATATATATATATATATATATATATATCTGTAATAAAGAACATAAACACAAGTCAATGTAATAACAACAACCAACAATAAAATAATCAACAATAAATGAAAAAATTTAACAAACTATAAATAGCCAAAAAACTGCATCCAGATTCACAATTATTTCCATCCAATAACCTCTAGAATAATTTGAAACATAACTGTTAACACCCATCAAAATAATTGTTAGAACAATACAATAGACTACTCATGATGTATCACTGACCTGTATATAACTAGATGTGCAAAAACACAACATATATAGCCTGACAATTTCATATAAGCATGAGACAGACTATTCCTGCTGGATGTTGACTTTAATGTCCACTTTTCTCTATCTATCTATCTATCTATCTATATATATATATATATATATATATATATATATATATAATTTTATTTTGTCTATATTTCTGAGATGAAGTATTATAACTATTTACACTATTTACACTGTGTTGACTGCTGTCCTCATCTTTATTGTCATATTGACAATGGCCATTGTATGCTCCAACCATCTTCAGGTGATATATGGTGGAATTTCTAACTGAACCCTTTATTTAGTCCATGTGGGTAGATTGTTCTAGTTCCACATAACATGTCTCTTCTGGATATCTCAGTCTCAGTTAACTTTAGTAACTCAGATCTCAAAGTTTTTGCTAACTGTGGTCAGGTAATGAACTCACAACTCTTTGGGTCAAGTCACTAGATAACTTCAACCAACCTTTTTATCCACTGGGCCATGTGTCCTTGAGGACTAGAACAATCTACCCACTTGGACTAGATAAAGTGTTCAGTTTGAAATTACAACATATATAATCTGAAGAAGGCTGGAGCATACAACAGCTGAAACATTGTGAATATGACAATAAAGATGAGGACAACAGTCCAAACAATATCAGTTGTGTAAATATTTTATTTTGCCTTTCTCTTTTTATCTCATTTATTAAGAATGTTGTCAATTAAGATTAATTATGACCAATTACTACACAAATACTAAAAATGTTTAAAATATCTTTCCTACTTTTTACCAATAAATAAGAACCTCACAATTACCCCCTGTGTAAAATCAATAAAAGTTCATCCAAGTAAAAAGGGTTAAATTCAAATGACAAAGTCTTTTTGTTTAATTATGTATTGTATTTTTCCAATTCTTGAATAAGTTGTTTCACATTAGGATTAAAATTTTGGATAAATTGTTCAAAGATTATGTTTTGTTTTGTTTTTCAACTACTAATGTAATGGATAGAAGATTTGTTCTTATCAAAGGTCTTATTAAATTTTAACAACTCAACAAATGATTCTTTCTTTCATTGTTGAAAACTTTCATCTTTTCTTTTAAAAGAATCACATTTTGGTTTCCTTTGAAATATATGAATTGCTGGCATTGTGCTTCATGCATTTTCTGATTAAAAACAAAGTATTTCAAGATTCCAAGAAACTGAAATAATGAATATGTGTAAGACTTCTGTATTTGAAATTTTGACTTATTTTTTTGAACCTGAACTTGAAGAATAAGCCAAACCACTGCTGGAAATTAAGTCTCTCTCTCTCTCTCAACTTAGATAGACCTTTGTCAATATAGGATGGGTCTCAACAACCAGACATTAGCAAAAGTCATTTTTTATCAAAGAATGCAGACATATTCCTGACATTATTTTCAAATGAGAAAACGAGATTAATTAATCATTAGCCGAGTGACAGGAGGTGAACTCATACTCTTTGTGCATAATAAATATAATGAACCTAACTAGA